>PVJH01017978.1:10159-46718 GCA_004026705.1 Nesogale talazaci
CCCTACTTCCAGGTCTGGATGTGGCTGGCCCTGTAGCAATCTCTTTTCATGCCTTCTTCCATGTGACCACTCTGTCTTCATGGTTGGGTGCTTCATGGTAAGATATCCTTGATAATAGCACCCCTTTATCCTCTCCATCCCTTCCTTCACCCTACCCTCCAGAAGCACTTGTTATGCTATATTATTATTTATTGTTAGAGGTTTTGTTATAATAAAAATTTTCATTTATTTCATTGTTTCTTGAAACTTTTCCATTTCCCTCTTTCTTGAACATGATGGCATATTATGATTTTAAGTAATTTGAAAAAAATCAGTTTTTATTAGGGACTTGTATACATTCTCCACTGCTAAAACAGTTTTGTATCATGCTTATATATCCTTTCTGCATGATTTTGTGAGCATTTTAAAAATAATAAAATATATATTCTCATCCATAAAATTAGATTTACACATGTGCTTGCCAAATATATTTTTCAAAAACTCAACAACACTGAATGGTCTTTTGTTCTTTTGTTCTTTCATTGTCCCAGCTGCCCTGCTGAGACTTCCCTTTCCTGGTTTCTGGTAAGATACTTTGTTTCCATGTCCTCTTTCTCCCTTTTCATTCTTCATTCTCTCATTTTATTTGGGGCGGGGCATCACTGCCCTGGTAGGAGTAGGAAGAATTCTCTCATTTTTTGATAAATCTTTTCATACTCTTTTACTGTGACAATTTGAAACCCAGAATTAGGATCTCTGATGTTTTCTCATATATTATTAATAGACTCTTTTGAAAAGGATTCAAGATTATTTTACTTCTAAGTATAGAAGACATTGTTTTTATATATTCTAGCAGATGCTTTTGCATAGCTTTGCATAGCATATTCTGCATAGCTTTTGAAATTACATATGATTGAGATTCTTATTTCTTTGCTTCTCTTGGAAAACAATACAGAGCTTTTTCATTATCCTTGGATTTACGTCCTAGGGCCAGGACATGTTACCTTTTGTTGTGCACATGGCTGCTATGGCTTAGAACCAACTCAACAACACCTCACCAACAGCACCTCACAGCAACCCTTTCCTGATTCTTACTAGTTGGGCAGTTTGTCATACCAGGGTAGCTTGTGGGGACAGGAATAAAAAATGCTGCTATGTGGGATGCCATGCCTTGGTGAGTGTAGGTCTATGTTACTATGTCCATGCATAAACTCCATCTCTGCCATCATGTCCACTTTGTTCATGCGCCCATTGGGTGACAACAGGAGTGGCAGTGGAAAGGGGAGGATCAGTCTCTACTGTCCTCCTCTTCAGAGGTAACACAGGTGAGTGTTCACATTTTCTGTACTTTTTTGATCCATTTAGAGCTGTCTACCCACTTACCTCTTCCCCATCCTTTCTTGTCACCAATTTTCCAATCATGTTCCTTCTAATTCCATGACCATTCAATCAAGTCATTAGCCACAGCCCATGAAACAATATACAGTCTCGCCTTTGACCATTTCTCCTTTCAGGCAAACTGGATGGCCAGGTACACTGGGCAAAGTTCTACCCATTGGAAGGATTTCCCTTCACTACTGTCCTTTAGAGAGATCCCAGAAAAGGGCGATAGTCCTGCTGTTGTGCACTTATGAGTGGCACCTGCATATCTTTCAGAGTCATCCATAAACCAAGCATGAATTTTCTGTTGTTCAGTTAAATTATCATAAGGAACTCCCAGGAGGTCGTAGTTCCAAAATGGGAGAAGGAAGATACTGTGACAGGAGAGGGGACTGTGGGCATTTGGCCACTTCTTCAGGCAGCTTACATGTACCTTCAGATCCTTCACCAACCCTGTGATAGGTAGGTCTATTGTAGTAACTTGGTGAATGAACACAGGTGGGGTTAATTGAAGGTTGGAGATAAATGCCTCAGTGGACTTCACCTTTCTTGTCTTTTTGATGATTGAACCAGTGTGCAGCTGCTTTAGCTTGTTTTCTGCCTCAATTTGCAAGCTACATGCCTGTGGGACACCTAATCTGGGGACCGTGTTACAGTAGTTTGAGTCTCCTTCAAGACCTGCTTCGCCATGCTACTGGAGGATACATCACTTGAGCTGGGGACTGTCAGACTCTGGCAGCTGGTTGACTGTTGGTGACCTACCTTGCTGTTTTCTCCCTGTGGCCAGATAGCCTGAATTTCTCTAAAAGAGGGCTACCTGGTGGTCCTCCAGACTTAAAGGACTGCCAGTGTATTAGTTGTCTCACAGAAGTTAGTTGCACTGAGCTATTAATACTGCTCTTTAAGTTAATCAACTGTTTATTTTTTATGTTATCTAGATATATTTGTCTATATAAGTATACATATATATAATATCATAAGTGTCCTAGTTTTGTTTCTCTAGAGAATGCTGTCTTACATAATTGGTACCAGAAGTGGTTCTAAAGAAAATAAAATGACAAATATAGGCTTCTTAAATTGACCCTCCAGACTGATTAGTCTTAATAGCACTGGTAAGACTATCTCTACCCCTAAAGGCATCGGTAAGTCTGCCACTCTTCCTAATCCATGATATGAAGCAGCAAAGCTAATACTACAGTATCACCACCAATTGATGAAGTGATCATGAGAGGAGGGGCTCAGGGTAATCATATGCTTGTTATTTTCCAAGCTGAAAGTACTAATCCACTTTCAAAAAAACAACTCAAACCTGAGCACATAACCACACTGTTCAAGCTGAAATGCCAGGTGGAGCGGCCTGTGTTCCTTTGCCTAATGTCATACAAGATATTGCTGAGAGCACCTAGGAAATACCATCACCACCCATTATAGCCTCTAAACCTGTAACTAAAATGAAGGCTTAGAAAGTTCCTAAAGGTGAGGTTCAGATGATTACTCAGGAAGACGCATGCTATACTCACAAAAATCTGCTTAATTTTTCTAATACGTACAAGTAGGAGTCTGAGGAATATCGCTGAGAATAGTTACTAAGGGCAAGAGATAGTGATGCAGGAAATGAAATATTAAATCAGTCTGAGTATCTGAATATGGGACCCCTAAGCACATATTCTTCTTTCAGTGTCTCATTGAGAGAGGTTAAGAGAGGATCAAATTCCTTATTTGGTTGGTTCACTGAGGCATGGGCTGCCAGATGGCCTAGATTAGACCAACTTGAGGTACCTGACCTACCTTGGTACACTGTAGAAGGCAACCAAATGCTTAGGGAAATTGGTATGTTGGCGTGGATATTCCCATAGACCCCCCAGAATGGTATCCTGAGGACATACTTTTCACCACAACCATAATTAACAAGTTTGTGAAGTGGGCCCTAGCATCTCTGAAGACTCCTGTAGCAGCTATTTTATGTGCACCTAAATTAACTGTGAGAACCACTCTAAATGAACTTTGACATTTGTCCACGTTGGGGCTGATTGGGTCCTATCATGGTAGAGGGCTAATGTCAGCAGTGAATCAACAGAGACAAGGTGCATGTGGTTATAATAGACATCAAGGTTTCCTATCTCTTGTGTACTTAGGCATTGGCTACTTAACCGCTGTGTCCCTAGGAGTGAAATGCATGGGAAACCTACTCAATATTTATGTGATCTATACAGGCAGAAAAATGCTAGGTCAGGTGAAGAGCAAAACAAACAGTCATAATCACTCAACCAATTCCCATACCTGAGCCAGTTTACAGATCCACAACTCTGTGAATGAGGGGAAGGTCATTCTCTTTGAAGGAGGACTCTGCTACATAGCTAAGGTTTATACTGGTTAGACTTTCTTCTAACCTTTCCCAAAGGGACCTGTGGCCTTTCACAAGAGTGACTGTCCACTGGGGGAAAGTAAATCAGATTTTGGGGGGATTATTGGACACTGGCTCTGAACTGACACTAATTCTAGGAGACCCAAATGTTTCAAAGGTCTGTCAGAGTAGGGGCTTATGGAGGTCAAGTTATCAATGGAGTTTTAGCTCAGGTATGCCTCACCGTGGATCCAGTGGGACCCCAGATCCATTCTCTGGTTATTTCCCCGGTTCCAGAATGCATCGTTGGAATTGAAATACTTAGTAACTGGCCAAACTTCCATATTGGTTCCCTGAAATGTGGAATAAGGGTTATCATGGTAGGAAAAGTCAGGTGAACACCATTAGAACTGTCCTTGTCTAGGAAAAAATAGTAAACTTAAAGCAATACCGCATTCCTGCAGAGATTGCAGAGATCAGTGGCACCATCAAAGACTTGAACGATGCAGGGGTTGTGATTCCTACCACATCTCCATTTAACTCACCTACTTGACCTGTAAAGAAGACAGATTTTGAAGAATGATATTGTATTATCATAAACTCAGCCAGGTGGTGACTCCACTAGCAGCTGCCATTCCAGATGTGATTTCATTGCTTGAGCAAATTAATACTTCTCCTGACACCTCGTATGCTGCTGTTGCTCTGCCCAATGCCTTCTTCTCAATACCAGTCTCAAAGAATCACCAGAAGCAGTTTGCCTTCAGCTGGCAGGGGCAAAAATACACTTTCACAACTTTCCCCCAGTGGTATAGCAACTCTTCTATCCTATGCCATAACTTAGTCTGAAGGGACCTTCATTGCCTGTCTATTCTGCAAAATGTCACAATAGTCCATTATATTGATGACATTATGCTGATTGGACTCACTAAGGAGTATGTATCAAAGACTCTAGATTCACTGGTACAACATCTGCATACAAGAGGTTGGGGAATTAACCCAACAAAGATTCAGGCACTCTCTACCTCAATAAAATCTGTAGGGATCCAGTGGTGTTGTATATGTCAAAACATTCCTACTAAAGTGAAAACTAAGCTATTGCCTCTCCCCATCAACAACCAAACAGGAAGCACAATGCCTAGTGGGCCTCTTCAGATTTTGGAGGCAGCATATCCCTACTTGGGTGTACTACTTCTACCTATTTATCAAGTGACACTGAAGGTCTCCAATTTTGAGTGGGGCCTAGAACAAGAAAAGGTTCTGCAACAGGTTCAGGCTGCTGTGCAAGTTGCTTTGCCACTGCGACCATATGATCCAACTGACCCAATGTTGCTAGAAGTGTCAGTTGTCGATAAAGATGCAGTATGGAGTCTTTGACAGACTCTTATTGGTGAATCACATTGAAGACTGTTGGGATTTTGGAGTTAAGTCCTGCCATCCTCTGAAGACAACTACTGCTTATTTGGAAAACAGGTGTTGGCCTATTCCTGGGCCTTGGTGGAGACTGAACACCTCAACATGGGCCTCCAAGTCACCATAGGCATGACTTGGGTATTGTCTGACCCACAGAGGCATATAGTTAGACATATGCAGCAATACTCCATTGCTAAATGGAAATGGTATATAAGAGGCCAGGCCAAATCAGTACCTGAAAGTACAAGTAGGCTGCATGAAGTGACCCGAATGCTCAGTCTGCCCTGTCACAGTACCTTCCTTCTCCCACTCTCCACCTATGGGCTCCACCTAAAGTTCCTTATAATACTTTAACTGAAGAACAAAGAAGCCGTGCTTGATTTGTGGATGGCTCTGCAACATAAGTGTCACTCATAAGTGGATAGTAGCCGCACTATAAAGCCCATTTATGGGATCTCCCTAAGGACAGTGATGAAGAAAAATGCTCCATTGAGCAGAACTTTGAGCAGTTTGTCTAGAAAGACAAATGGTCAAAGGCGAGACTATATACTGACTTATGGACTGTGGCTAATGGCTTGGCTGAATGGTCATGAGTGAGAAGGAACACGAGTGGAATATTGGTGGGAAGGAGGTATGGGATAGGCTGCAACTCCATTCATATTCTTTACTTAAGACTCAATCCAGTGGTTCTCAACCTACGGGCTGCCACCCCTTTGGGGGTTGAATGACTGTTTCACAGGGGTTGCCCGATTCATAACAGTAGCCAAATTACAGTTATAAAGTAGCAAAAAAATAATTTTGTGAATGGATGGGGGTTCACCATAACATAAGATACTGTATTAAAGGATTAAGGCATTAGGAAGGTTGAGAACCACTGACTTAATCTTACCTTAATACAGTCCATTAGCATAGCAGCACTTCCTACAAAATGGATTCTAGCCATAGGCAGAATCCAGAATTAGAACATATCATATAGACAATTGTGGCTAGAAGGAACATATTAACTGAGTATATGTCTTATATACTACTTAAAATTTTTCCAGCTTTATTAGTGCCTCCCTTTCATTCTCAAACAAAAATTATTTTGTTGGCTGCCTCCAGAGGAAAGTGGTACATCTTTCTATTTTTAAAGTTAATATTTTCCTCAGAACAGGGCTGACATATTTAAATGGGCATCAGTTAAGTAGACAAACAAGTAAGAGAGGGGAAGAGCAGTGAGAAATGAATTCCTATTTATTTTAATAAGAACCACTTATTTAAAGTTCTTATAAATATCCTATATGATCCTTTTCTTGTTTCTTTTTTAATGACCTGCATTAAGTACTTTTTTTAAAAGAAGGAAATGTGAAAGTTTAATTCTTTTTACAATGTACAACTTGACTAGAGTAAAAAAATCGAGTGACACTCATTAATCTGATTAATATCTCTATAGATTTATCTATTTTGGATTTGACATACTGGAAAACATCCTGAAAACCCCAAAACAATCCAACACCAATAACAAAATCAACCAGAGAAAAACTTCAATCAAAAAGAAAGCAGGAAGTATTAAAAAGTAGAACAAATTTAAAATGGGTCAAAAGGGAGATCAAATGATAAGGTGCTAGATTTCAACCCATCTGATTCTGTAACCATCCACTTCCTATTGCACTCTGTATGCTACCTGCTCAACACATTTTGAGTTCATGTATAAGCCATACTGCTTATCAGGTAAAGGTAACCATAGATGCTAGATTGACAGGAAAGATAAAATTTATTTTTCAAATAATTTTCAACCTAGTATTCCATCAAGAGGAATATGCAGTTGCTCTAGGCGTCAAAAACTATTTTAACTCAGAATATAATTTAGATGGTCTTCAATTTACATTATTTTACTTATAGAATGCATCTTCACATACTTGTCTTTCAGGGATGAATTTCCCTTCCCTTTGCTCTTGGAAAAGGACATCGTGGTTAGTCAAGTAGAGGGTCAGCAAGAAAGAGGAAAAGCTAAGATGAAGTAGGTGGACCCCGTGGCTGCCACACTGAGCTCAAAGATAGCAGCCGTCGTGAGGACAGCGCAGGACGGGGCGGGGTTTCCCTGTGCAAAGGGCTGCTGCGAGTCAGGACGGACTTTCTGGGAGTTACCAAGAGCAGTGACATGTTCCTGCACATGGAGCTTGTGACAGTCATGTGCTTGTGTTAATTTCATGATTGAGATGTAGGGGTGGAGTTTAGCCCGTTAATCTGGAGAGAGCCATTGATCAGCCAATGAGGCCTCTGTTTGGACATGGCTTTCTCCTGATACGTCTGGGAAATCTTGCGATATTTCCCTCATGAAAATGAGAAGTTATCTCCCCAATGGTTGGGAGTTATTCTCAGAGACGATGAATCACAGACAAGACAAGATGGCAGCATCTGAGGAGCCGGAAAAGCCACACAGCTTTGCCCTGATGGAGCCAGACCCCTGAAGCTGGAGAGGCCACATGGAGACCCTGCTAGCGATGAGTTGCTTCTGCCACCACTGGATGCTGTTGATGAACCCTGAGCCCTGGAAGTGAGGAGCCATGGGGAGACAGACACCTGTCAGCGCCAGGATTCTGCACCCACTGACCTGTGACTTCGTAAATAGGGAGGAGACATTATAGACTGGTATTGGGCATATGGGCTAATATTGGACTTGCGACTTTGAACTGGACTGGGTTGGAATGCTTTCTCAGTGTTGCATTCCTTTTGTATATAACCCTTTCCTTATATCCATATGCAGTTTGTTCCTCTAGTCTACCTGGACAAAGCACAGAGCTAAAGTAGCTAATTGAGTTTACATGTTTCTGATCTACTATAACCATGTTAAATTATCCTTTGTTTCTTCTTTTTTTAAAATTACAGATAGCATACCAGTAAGCTTGGCCTTCAGTGATGATAAATCCTAAGGTGCCCCTCCTGGTGCTAGCCAGAGGTGTTCTTCACACTTCTCCTGTTCACACTCTGATTCAGTGAAGCACTGACTCCACACAGATACAGACCTCTGTAGGAAATCACGCTAAATTCAGAAAAGAGTTTCCACTTACATTTTCCTCTTACTTGAAATATTTGGAGCTTTATCTACTCTCCCTTATTTCACACATATTCTCGTCTCTTCCTCATCTAAGAAGATTTGCATTTGTAAGTAATATCAGTATAGAATAACATTTTAAGCCCAAATTATCACATAGCATTTGGAGTTCACTCAATGGTGAATATCATGAACAATGTGATAATATGCATTCTCAGGTTATTATTTGGCTTTCTTCCTTTACTAAGGGGGAATTGTGTTTCTTGTGAGTTCATCAAACAGGACTAAGCAGTTTTTGGTCTCCTAATCCCCTGGGGTTGATATTTTTTCACCGTTAAAACAAAAAAAAATCCATGCAATTAGAATAATATAAAGTGATGAAGGTCATTGAAACTAAGTATAATAATATGAACATAATTAATGAAAAGGTTTTGTATGGATGATTGCTTAACTATAATCTACTACAGTCCCAGTAAAACTTAAGTAACTTAAAAAATGAAAACAGGACTCAGTCTATCCTGTGTCAAGCAAGTCCATTGGTGCCATTTCCCCCACAGCATATATTCACTTTGTGAGTTTGCATCTTATTTTGCTAATCTCACAATATTTAAAACATTTAAATA
This sequence comes from Nesogale talazaci, assembly GCA_004026705.1. Classification (NCBI taxonomy): domain Eukaryota; kingdom Metazoa; phylum Chordata; class Mammalia; order Afrosoricida; family Tenrecidae; genus Nesogale; species Nesogale talazaci. The sequence goes on from PVJH01017978.1 coordinate 18,930, forward strand.
ATTCTATTTAAATTTAAGATAAACCAACTTTGACATGCCCTATGAAATAAAAAAAATGGTGACTCACTTTATCTTGATACTTACTTTGCAATGATCTGGAACCAAACCCACAATATCTCCATGGAATGGAGATTTTTGTTTGATATTTGATTATTTTATTTATGTAAAGCTCAAGGTAAATCTGCTTGCCAATGAATAAATGAAGTATTCCTTCTGTACCTTGGTCATCATTTCTCTTCTTTTAATATTCTCATTATGAAAGGTGAGCTGAGACAGTAAATTATTATTCATATCATATCTTATAACTTATATGTGCAACCCATTTTTTTTTTACTGAAGGTAATTCTTAAAACAACCAAGTATGAGGTGAGACAGTATTTGTCAGTGCAAGGTTACACATTCAAAGATTCAGCTGGCATGAAACAAGCAATTGTTGCCCCATTTCTCAACTTTTTCAAGAAAAGTGAACATTTCTTTGCTTATAAAATCATCTCTCAGTCTTTGAATCCCAGAAGTTAATTGGGGAACGCAAATTGTTCTCTGCTGTGTGGACTAAACGCGGGAATTGTGTGCAATCCTTGTGTGTCCTTTGGTGATTTCTCCCGCAAGAATTCAGAGTGTATGCACTGCAGTTCGTCTAGGGTTCAGGTTACGCAGACCGCTGTTAGGAGCCAGGACGTTGATTCTGGCTCACAGTGAACCTGTGAAAACATCTGGAAACACTGCTCAGTCTTGCGCCAACAGATCAAGCATGGTGTGTAACAAACAAGTGATCCAACCTCACTTTGATTCAGTTTTTACACTTGGAACCCGCGGATGATAACTATCCCTTTCCCTTAAGAACAAGGAAAGTGTTAAATAAGGCCATAACTATGTACAATTTTCCATAGGACAGGCAGATAGCAAATATACCAGTAATGTTGGTGATGCTGATGATAAAGTTGACATTATTAGATTGTATCATGACTGAGCTGAAGCAAGAGACTTAGCTTATTGGGCCTTGCACATGCTTGAGCATCTGAAGAGCATGGAAATTGGAGAGCTCCACTCACTGCTTTACAACAGCTGCATTGCATTTACTGGGGGAGGAAATAAAAGCTTATAAAAGGAAAATAAGTAATTTGGTCCCTAATATCTTTCCTCCCATTCTTGATGCATTCTCATCCCTATGATACTTCTCCAGTCTTCTTAAGTTTTTCTTCGTTGTCACAGAATTCCTTTACCGAAGTCGGCCATATCTCCTCCCATGTGTGCTTGCATTACAGTGTGATGTTAGCACTTTTCAATCAAGCAGTGTATCTATTTTCACTTTCTTATTGTGGATTCCCAATCTAGATCATGACACTGGCTTGTTTTCATTCAGGATTTGCTCTTGGAACTCTGGACATGCTGAAGCTTACTCAGGTTACAAGGGAAGACTGCCTTTTAGCTAATATGAGAATAATATCTAGGAGCCACCATTAACTGCTTTTGGTTTGGCTGCAAATTTTTGAGGTTTATTTTAAGCTGGGTTGACTAGAGAAGTAAATCCAGAAACACTTACATATGTATCAAAAGAGTTTTATATCAAATAGCAATTGTATTGTGTTAGTCAGGGTAGATTAGAGAAACAAATTATAGACACGCAAATGGATAGAAGGGTAAGATTTATATAAAAGAGGAATGGGACATTAAGAAAGTATGCCAACCCAGACCAGTTCAAAGTCCTAAATCCGATATTAGCCCATAGGCCCGATACCAGTCTATAATGTCTCCTTCCGACTCACGAAGTCACAGGCCAGTGGCTGCAGAGTCCCGGTGCTGGATGATATGTTTTATATACTTTTGTATTCTATTGGTCATTAGTTAGTTGAGGACTTTTGAATCTGTGTTCATTCACAACATCATTCTGTAGTTCTCTATTTTTGTGGAATCCTAGCTCTATTGAGGTAGTACTATTATACTGGCTTCATAGAACAAGTTTGGGAGTTTGCCATATTTTTCTATGCTATGGAATAATTTGTGGAACATCAGTATCCACTCTTCCCTGAACACTTGGTAGAGTTCTCATGTGAAGTTGTGTGGCCTGGGAATTTATAATTTTTTGGGCAGTTTCTTGAAAGACGTATCTATTCCCTCTTTTGCTATGGGCCTGTTGAGGTTCTTGACCTCTATCTGGGATAATCTAGGGATTCATTGCTTTTTTCAAGTTTTTGTCCATGTTTTCAAAGTTGTTGAATTCATTGGAGTACAGACTTTCATAATACTTTGTGATTGCCCTTCTAATCTCATTTGGAGTCTGTGGTGATTTCACCTGTTTCATCCCTCATCTTGGCTGTGGTAGTCTGGTGTCAATGTGAATATTCAGAATGAAGGGGTGGAGTCTACCCTGTCAATCAGTTCATATCTTGATGACCCTCATTTGGAGGAACAAAGGAGATAAACAGCTCTCTGGAAGTACACATGCTCACTCCCTGAGCGGCCCTCTACTGACAGGACACATGGGCTATACTTAGGGCAATGAGAGCCCTGCACCTGGAGGGGCCATGTGCAGACCCCTGTCAGCACTGTGATTCTTCCACTGGATCCAGAAGACTATCCACTCACAGGCCTATGCTCTTCCTGCATTCAGCATCATTGCATGTGTTTTGTGAGTCTGAAGAGGACTTTATAGATTGGTACTGGATACATGGCCTAATACTGAACTTACGGACTTGATATGGACTGGGCTCTTTGTTTCCTCAATATTCAATTTCTCTCGTATATAGTTTTTTCTTATACAAATATGGCTGTCTAAGAATTTGTTTCTCTAGTGTACCCTGGCTAACACTTTGGCTATTGATGTTTGTCCCTTCCTTTTCTTGGTTAAGCTTGCCAGCAGTCTGTTGAGTCTTTCAAAGAGCAAGATTTTTGCTGCATTGATATTTTGCATAATCTCTTGTCTTCCGACTTGTTTAACTCTGCCATGATTTTTATTATTTCTTGCCTTTTGCTATTGGATGGGTTGTTCTGTTGTCTCTGTTGTAGTTTCTGGGGGTTTTGTGATAGTGTATCAGTCATAAATCTCTCTTCCATTTTCATATTTGCACTTAGTGCTATCAAGCTACTTCTGATAACTGCTTTTGCTGTGACCCATAGGTTTTGATATGTTGTCTCATTCTCATTGGTTTCTAGAAACGTCCTAAACTCTTGTGTAATCTGGGCCAGTACTCATTCATGTCACAGGAGATCGTTATTCATTCTCCAATTGCTTGTCCTTATTTTTTTGGTCATTCCTTTCTTGATCTCCAGCTTTATTGCATGGTTAGCCAAGAGAGAAAACTGAGTAATCTTTATGTGCTTGAATTTACTCAGGGTGGACTTGTGCCCCAGCATGTGGTCTAATATAAAAAATGAATGATGTTCACTTGAAAGTAATGTGATTTTTTTTTTTGCATTTGGGTGGAAATCTCTATAATTTTCTATCAAATCCATTTGCCTAATTGTGGTGTTTAGCTCTGTAGCCTCCTTGTTCAGCTTCATTCCTAATAATCTGCTTCTCTATAATAGCAATGTACTAAAGTCAACCACAAAGAAGGAGCAATGGAATGACATGTATAAAACTCTGGGGAAACAAAATGTGAACCAAGAATTACATATCCAGTAAAGTTACCACTCAAATACAATGGCCAAATTAAGATAGCCCTTGAAAAAATCAAAAACATTATTCCTAGTGAGTTTTAGAATAATTTTATCTAAGACAAATATGAAAAAATATTAAATTAGAATAGCTTTAATCTTACATATTAGGCTGATGCCTACCTGATATATTAGAGCAAAGACACACAGGAATATCCTTGGTGCTACATGCACTAGTTTTCTGGGGTGCTTGTAATAAAATACAGCCACTGAGTGGTTTAAAAATTATCACTCTGTTCTATCCATAACAGAGTGATGAGAAGAAGCTAGTTAAAAACAGAGCGCATTGAAGAGGTCATCACTATAGGAGGTCAAAATGATAAACTGGACTGAAATAGTTAAAATTTTATCAGTTGATTTCCCATTTGAAGCAGGTTGAGCCTGATTGAGTTTTCAACATTTTCTGAGGTTTTATATATATATTCCCAGATGTATTTTATCACTGTGGGTAACTTTCTTGAATTTTTGTTATATGTCTTTCTGGTTTGGGGTATATAAACATGAGGATTGAAATAAGATTCCTGGGGTGTTCAGTAGGGGAGGTGGGCATAAAAGGAAGATGATGTCAGGGAGTTAAAGAAGGAAGAGAATGTTTTGAAACTGATGATGAAACCAATTGTACAAGACTGCTTGATGTGGTAGAAGTATGGTACAATGTGAAATCTGCATTGCCTCCCAATAAAATGGTTTTGAAAATAAAATAAAATGCTAATAGAAACATCATAAAAATAAGATAAATAAAAAACAAATGGACATCAATTTATTATTGCACAGTCTTGGAAGCTAGAAATCATTCTCTCTCTGGTGAAGCTACAATAGGGATTCCATGTACACCATGACTAAGTGGTATTTATTGCAGAGAAGTAAATATAGTTTAGTATTATTTAATAAATTAATTTAATCCTCACTGCATCCAATTAAAACAGTCATAAGATCATACCAGCTGATGCAGAAAAATAATTTGACAAATTCCAGAACTTGTTCATGACACAAGCTATTCAGCAAAATAGGAATTGAAGGAAACTCCTTTAACTTGTTAAAAAATTTATTTTAAAATCTACAACTAAGTTCTGTTTCTAGAATGAAAATATGATTATTTGTTCTCTTAAGAGAGCAACAAAATGTATAAGCTTTTGATTAAACTGATTGTGGTGCAGAGAAGTAATTGATATAACTCGTCTAGCTATAGTGTTTTTAATCCCCACTAAATGATTGGGTAGAATCATGTAAATAAATTGTATGAAAATATAACAAGCAGATTGGTTCAGATGACCATTTCACTGAATTTAATGAGGCATCCCAGAAATAGGAACAGGGGAACTTATAACCAGTAAGAAAAAAACAAAAAAGTCAGGACTAGAGTGTGTCTGCTAAGCCCTGAGATTCTGGTAGACTAACTTTCCTTAATTCAGGAGATAGCTATGGCACTAGAAGAAAAGCAGATGATCGGCAGTAGAGAACTATGTTAGTCTGGGTAGACTAGAGGAACAAATTTCAGAGACACGCATATAGGAATAAGGAAAGGGTTTATATACAAAAGAAATGTGACACTGAGAAGGCATCCCAATCCAGTCCAGTGCAAAGTCATAAGTCCAATATTAACCTATATGCCTGCTTCTATAATGTCTGCTATAATCAGTCTATAATGTCTGCTTCCGACTCAGGAAGTTACAGGTCAGTGGGTGCAGAATTCTGGTGCTGGCGGGGGTCTCCCCATGGCCCCTCGCTTCCAGGGTTCAGGTCCATCAACAGCATGCCACTCCAGCTTCAGAGGTCTGTCTTCATCAGGGCAAAGCCGTGTGGTCTCTCCACCGGCTCCTCCAACTTCTCCAACGCTGCCAGCTTGTCTTGTCCGTGATTAATTGTCTTTGAAACTAACTCTCAAACAACTGGGGAAGATAGCTTCTCATTTTCACGAGGGAAATACCGCGAAATTTCCCAGGAGTCTCAGGAGAAAGCCATGCCCACACAGAGGCCTCATCAGCTACTCAATGGCAATCTCCTGATTAACAGGCCAGACTCCACCCCTACATTTCAATCATAAAATTAACATAAGCACTTGACTGCCACAAGAACCAAGAGCCAGAATGTGGAGAGTCAGAGTAAGACAAGTGCGTTGAGGCAGGATTTGCAAAGTACATATACAAACATATATAGAAAGTCAGGCTAATATGCTAAAATGTCCATGACCTAATCTTGGTAAAATAGTACATGAAATATACAATTCTTTAAAATTTTCCATAAGCTTGCAGTTTTTTCAAAATATATTTTGGGGAAATTTTCATGGATCCACGTCTCTGAATATTTGCAAAGTTTATCCTTTGCTTCTTTTTAATTTTAGATTCTTGCAATAACTTTCCTGAACTATTTTTATTTCTTTATTCTGTGTGTGTATTTCCTCACAGTTATGAAGATAGATTCTAAGAAAGAATATATTTCCTGAGCTTTATCTTAGTAAACAAATGGCAAAACTGAGTAACTCATTGGCAATGAGTTTAGGGTTTAAATCTGTCCCTCATCTAAGATAGGTATAGAGATGCAGGTGTATGTGGTGATGGAAATAGATGAAAGATGATAGATAGATGATAGAATTACTTAACAAACTTGCTGATTATAAAAGTCCATCACAAATTTGTTTGCAGGAGAATTCAACCTATACAGTGAGCTTTAGAAACAAATATATCCCAAGGTTAGAGGACACAACTAAGCACTTCTCTTAAAATAAAGAATTTATTTAAGAAATTGTAGATGCAATGAGGGGATGATACTCTCAAACAAAAATAACTACAGAACTTTCACTCCTCTGCTGACATGGAACCATTTACAACTGTTAATTCAGAGAAAAAAAGCTTATTAAAGGTAGATGAAAAATAGACAAAGCCTATAATAGACAAAGCCTATAATAAATTAGAATCAACCATTCCTGTTGATCAAAATTTTTCTCAGAAGAAATATCCATATGTAGAGAAAAACCATTATATGAAGGCGCTTCAAAAGTCCATGGAAAAACAGAATGAAAAAATTGTAGATTTCTTCCCATGAATTTTTTGGAAGCCTTTTCAATACATTCCAACCTAAATTCATTATTGTTAAACAAAAATTCATTATTATAAGGAAGTATTTTCAGATAAGAAAAGGAGGTAAAAAGTTCCAATATATAATATTTTATAGTATATAACATAGAAAAGAAATTTGAGAAAATTATAAAATAATAACATAAGTAACATTAAATTAATGAGGCAACTATTGAAAAAGAGATACTCTGCCAAAATTCAGGACATTTAAAAGACAAATAAAATAGCCAAGAAGATGAAAGTAAAGTGGTAAACAGAATCTGAGAGCGTACAATCAGTATGGGAGGTTAGCCAATGTGATATACTATATAAAAAAAACTGGAATCCTTAAGAAGAAAATGAAACAATGCAGTGTGACAAAAATGGGTTGGGTACTATGTACGGCTGCTTCTGGCTACAAAAAGGAAGGGAAATCTATTATCTAAACCAGTCCAAGGTCGATTGCCATAAAGCCACATATGCTTTCAACCTCCGCCCTACTCTATTCCATTCTGGCACTGTTTGTCCCTCACATGACACTCTGCTTCTCTCTTGGGTTTGGCAATTCATTACAATGACCACACTGAACTCACAGGCAATGCTCACAGTTATTAGGACAGTTAATAGGTTGTCATAGGTTAGGGCCAGAAACATTTGTCTCTACCACTTCTTAGTCAATTCTTGACCTCTCAGTCATGTGGTCCCTAGACTTCTGCCTTGCTCAAGAAAATGTCACAAAACTCCTTTAATACCAATAAGTGCTCAAATTGCATGCCACTCTGAAAACCAGCCTCCTTCCTGACAGTATTCAGCTTTATTTATTTTACAGATCCAGTATCTGCCACTTTGTCTCAGTGCTGCCCCTCTGCTCTGTCTTAAGGTCTCAGTGCTGTGGTCTCTGATGTATCCACCACTCCATGTATAAACCTTCATATGCTCTGAGAGTGGATATTCTTTCTTGTTTGTCTTGAAATTCCTACATATGAGGTGGCTTAGTCTTATACACAACATAATGGAGAAACAAATTGATCTCCAAACGAGAGTATTCCATGACTAATTGGCATGCTTCCTCTAGTCACTGGGTGGGAGTTATATCAATACATTTTACTTTGCTGAAGAGCATAAGCAACTCTAAGATTTTAATCCTGAAATGTTTCAGACATGAAGTAGTTTTTTTGCGGCGGGGGGGGTGGGGGGTGGGGGGGGCGCGGAGGGGCAGTGAGGGTGGCATGGTTCTGACTCAGAGACACTGGTGTCGAACAGAAGGTGTAGAACCAAATGTGCCAGCCTCAAAATCATTCCTACATTTGAGTTCATTTCTGCAGTCACATTGTCAATGCATCTCAATGAAGGCCTTTCTTTTTTTTGCTGATAGTCTTTACAAATTATGGAGCCATGGATGGTTCCCTCTTGATGACAGGCCCAAAATATGTGATACAACTTCTTGCCAATCTTCCTCCTATGGGGCATTCTGGAGGTACTTCTTCCCAAACAGGCAGCTTATTCCCGATATAGTCCAGGGTATAATTAGGATTCTCCAACTACCCCATAGTTCAGAGGCATCAATCCTTCCTTAGACTTCTAGGAAGACTGATGTCTATATATATATTTTAAAAAGTCCTCACAAACTTGTGATAACTGAGCCATAAACGTCAACTTCAAGATATGCTATTATTGAGTGTCTAGTCAGTTCCAAATTACAGTCACCCCAAGTGTAATAGACATAAACGCTCATTGGTGCTATGCTATGCTCACATTGGATGCTATGTCTGAGTCTGTGGACACAACCAATGTGTTAATCCATCCTGTTGAGAGTCTTCCTAATTTTTAAAAAATGCTTGTTTTGTTGGTTCTTTGTTTTTTGCCAAGCATGATGTCTGTTCCGGGAACTGACTCCAACTGATAACATGTCCAAAATACATAATATGAAGCACTGCCATCATCACTTCTCAGGAACATTATGACTCTCTAGCTATAAGATAGATTTGTTTGGCCTTCTGATAGTCAATGGTACTGTAAAGACTTCTCTTGAAAATCATAATCCAAGTGCTTCACTTCTTCTAAGGTCTTCTTTATTTGGCAGTCCAGGTTTCATAATAAATGAGGAAAGTGAAAATACCACCAGATGGATCAAACACACATTATCTTTTAAGATAACATCTATTCTCTTTAGCAAATTAAAGAGGTTTTTTGCAAGAATTTATACAAATCCCAGTTTAAATATTGAAAACCAAGGTTAGTTTAATTTTTCTAAGTGAACTCTAACCACGTTAGTTCCGTCCTGAATTTCTTATTAAATTTTTTATTGGGTTCCACCTTACAAATCCAACTAGACCAGAGGATGTACACTGGTACAGTTAGGAACTGGAAACACAGGGAATCCAGGACGGATGATCCCTTCAGGACCAGTGAGAAACCGGGAGGGTAGAAGGTGGGATCGAAAGGGGAAACCAATTCCAAGGATCCAAATATAGCCTCCTCCCTGGGGAATGGACAACAGAAAAGTGGATAAAGGGAGACATTGGACAGTGTAAGGTATGGCAACATGATAATAATTTATAAATTATCATGGGTTCATGAGGTAGGGGTGAGCAGGGAGGGAGTAAAATGAGAAACTGATACCAAGGGTTCATGTAGAAAGCAAATGTTTTGAGAATGATGACAGCAACACATGTACAAATGTGCCTGACACAATGGATGGGTGTATGGATTGTGATAAGAGTTGTTCAAGTCCCCAGTAAAATTATTAAAATTTTTTGGAGGTGTAGGGGAATTGAATAAAAGTTTATGAAGCAAATCATCAGTCTTATTTCAATCAATTCACACACATTTTGTTTCATTTCATTCACTGCAGTCCTCTCAGTGAATTAGCACTCACCCCAATTCCTTTCTGTTTCCTGCTCCCATTCTTCCTTCAAAATATTCTCAAGTTTGCCCTCGGGTAAAGGCTGTATTTTGGATCTTAAATGGCTGAAGATGTGTATCACTTTAGTGTTATTGTTCCCCTTATAAACCTGCCTATTGTTTGACTGAAGATTGAGCCACGAGGGTGATTTCAGTCTCAGGCCTGAAGGACATACTAAGTACAAGGTATAGTCTTGGGAGTCCCCCCAGTTTCTATGGAAATAATGATCCTGATCTTTTCTATGATTTTGGTTTTGCTCCACATTTTCTTGAATACAGGACACTTTAATGTAATCCTGTTCAGAGCAGGTGAAGGGGTAGGTAGGCACTATCTGGTTCTGCTTTGAGGATTGTGGAATGGATGTTTGTGGGATCCACTAATCCACTGGACTAATTGTTTCCATGGATCTATTGATTTTCTTCACCTGCTTTGCTCTGTGGTGTGCTATGTCACACATCAGCTTTTTATCACTTTCCTGCCTGCTCTTTGGACAATTTTACTCAGTATTTTTCCCTGACAATTCATCTGCCTGACTTTTATCACCTTTCTGTCTCTTCTTTGGCCCATTTTATTCAGATTTTTTTTCTAGTTCCTTTTCAAGCCACTTCCCTAATCTTTCCCCTGAAATTAGGTGCCCAAATGGTCAACTGTACCTGATGAATTTGTCTTTTTGCCACTTTGCTATAGAGCAGGGATGGGAAGCACTTTTTCTGAAGCCATTTGGATAATTTTAGCATCATTCATGCATCGTAAAAATTATAAACTTAAAAACCAGCCTTCTATTTTTTGGCCCAACACTTAATTAACTCCCCGCTGCTGTGATGGTTGGAATGGTTTCTCCTCAGTGAGGTGTGTAATGTTGGTTGATGTTAATGATGCAGCTCACAGGTAGGAAGTTGTTACCCCTGTTACAGAGTTTCCTTGTAGTGTGTCTGCATAGGCCAACATCTTGCTGGAAGTTAAATAAACAGATCAATCAACAAATAAAGCAAAATTTAAGATAAAGCAAAGTCACAATGCAGAATAAGTTTAGAAACAGAACTTAATTTTCAAAGACAGGTGTCTGATTTACCTAGCGTTCTCAACCACGATATCATGATATATCCATCTTTTCAATAAAATTAAGTATAAGATGTGAGCCAGTAGTTTTATATATGGCTAAGTTATATTTTGAAGCAGTACAATCAGAAGGAACTTGACACACAGAATATTGCTGCTAGAAAATTGTAAGATCGATGTACTTAAGAACAGAATATTTTTAGAGCATCATAAATTGATATCATCTGTGTGATAATTATTGTGAGTAAGTCAAAAAGGAATTTAATAAAAGTATGCTTGACGTACCTTGGTGGGTAATATATTGGGCTGCTAACCACAAGTTCAGCAGTTCAAAATCACTAGCAGCTTCATGCAAAAGATGAGGCTTCATCTGGAAAAAAAATTGTCATTTTGGAAACCCACAGAAGTAGTTCTAACCTGGTCTCTAGAGTCACAGGCAGTAGCTTAATGAAAGTGAGCTTTTGGTTTATGTATATGATTATATGAGGGGGTCTTCCAAGTGTTCATGGAAAATATATACTATGAAAAAATTGATGGACTAATATTTTTTCCAACAAAATAAACTTATGCTAACATTATAACATGTTTCAACAGAAGCTATACTAAGAAAATAAGTCAAAGTAGGAAGAATAACACATCAGTTTGCAAAGAACCCCGAATAGAGCCACACGAATCCGACTAACTCTGAAGCAAGAACTAGCATCAAATTTATGGTGAAGCATGGTAGAAGAATAGTGAAAACATTGATGTTGCAAAAAGTTTATAGGGATAATCTTTTACAAATCCAGCAGTTTATGAATGGATAGCTTGTTTTAAAGGAAGAGAATGTTAAAGTTGAAGCCCACAGGGGTAGACTATCTACATCAAATTTTGAGGAAAAATCTGGCTTGTGTTTAATGGAAGAAGAGAGACGATTCACAGAAGCAACAACAGCCAGCACCAAAGTCATCTCAACTGGCTCAGGGAGCTTTACCAAGACAATCTTGAACTCCATGGACAATCAGAGCAGGGTCTACGAAAACGTGGAAGTGACTCAACTAGAGCAAAAGTGAGCTGGTCATGAGCAAAAGTCATGGTCACAGCTTGTTTGTGATGCTCGAGACATTTCACTTATTGACCTTCTACAGGGCCACAGAACAGTAGTAACATCTGCTTAAGAGGAGTGATTTGAGAGAGGTAGCTAACTTCTCGGCCAAAAATGTTTGCAGGGGAAATTTCATCAGAGAGTTCTTCTTCAACATAAAAGTATCCATGCTAATTCTTCATATCGAAGAAGGGCAATTTGTGAAAATTTCAACTTTAAATCATTAGGCATCTTCGTCATAGCCTTCATTTGGGTCCTTCTGATTTTTTTTGGTTTCATAATCATAAAAAACCTTCAAAAGGGCACTCATATTTTTTTGTTGATTGATGATGTAAAAAGATTACATTGACATGGTTAAATTTTCGTGGCGCTCCTTTTCTTCTTCTTCTTATTTTGTGTAAAGAAGTAGCAAGTTATAATCTGCCATTAATGCTTAGAAATACTCTGTATATAGTCCTTCTACCAGGATTACTTCATCTGAATGACATTTACAGATAGACCTTTCTCTGGCCCTCAGCCCCATGACCGTACAGCCTCTGCCCTGCTGACAAGTCTCCAGAGGCAGCCTATTCAACCATTAAACCTTCACTTAGCATCATGGATCACCAAACCCAGCTCCACCAGAAGCACTCCACTCTGCCAGCAAGTCTCTGGCTGAAGGCACTTAACTCTCTTTTTCTCTTAGGGTCTGCAATCCTACTGTATCATCTCATCACTTTCCTGGTCCTGCTGCTTCAGAAATCCATTAAATTCTGTCACTTCTCCCCCCCTGTCTGGTGCCACTACGCACACTCTTTCTCGGTCTTCTAGAAGTTTCTCAACGCAGGGACTCATTGCTCCACTTCCTTCTCTTCTCTCTGGCAGTCATGAGCTCTTTCTTTTTTCTTCACCTCCGATTTACATTAAATGGCTGGTATCATTGCTTAAAAAAACATCTTAGACTTGATTGAGCTTATGAGAAATAAAATTCATATTTAAAATTTTTATCTTTTAATTCATCTTTTCTGTGTTGGTTCCTCTCTAAATTAGCTGACATAAAGCAAATATCTATTTTTTCATTTTCCACTATTATTTTCCTTAAAATATCAGTCTTTTAAAATTAATGTTTCATTTGTGTTTGGGGGTTGGTAGGATAATGATAACATTAGTTAATTATGTCCTGCACCATTGAATGTAGTAGATATAACTAATGAGATTATTAAGGAGAATCAAATGGCTTTATGTGCAGTTTGCTTTAACTGTTGCATCTTTAGTAGAACTACTGGTGCTTTAGAAATGGAGCTTACATCTTATGAAAATTGTACGTGATGAGAGAGGAAGAGGAAAGATTATTCTCATTATCTCTCTTGACCAACTATTCAAAACCTTGTAAATGAACTATTTGCAAATTAAAGTGCTATATAGAAAATTTCACGCTGTGAATAAAATAAAATGCAAAATACATTTATGAATAACCTTAGAATGAGAGGCATATAGATTTTAACACAAGGCGAACAATTAAGTAGTTAACCAATGGACATAGGAACATTTATTAAACAATCCTTTCTTCACTGATTTACGATAATCATTTGACACAATTTTTATTACAAGATTTTATTGGGTTTCCTACAGCTTTTATAGAAAGCCAAATGTCAATTGTATCAAGCTGCCATCATTATTTTCTAAACATTTATTTTCTATTCGAGCCCTTGATATCAGCCCCTTTTTTTGCCCTCAAAATTTTTATACAAAAATTTACATGTGGTAATTCAATTTGCACACTGATCTAGCTATTGATTCTTGATCTTAAAGTAACCTTTGGATGATATTGATGTTCGATCAAATATTTTTATATTTTATTGAAATCTTATCTGCTTTACTGGTTGTTTTTTTCATGAATATCTAGAATACTTGAAATTTCAGTATGAAAGTATTCAAAATATTGATGTTAGTGATTCTTGTCTCCAAAGAAGTTCCCCTTTGATGTTTACTGATACTAAATAAATCTGAGTTATTATTATTATTATTTTGTTTTGTTTTTGTTTTGGAGGGGCATCACTGCCCTCTAGTGGTCATGGGAGCTACCCAGCCTTGCTCCCGGAGAGCTACTGCTGGATTTGAACTAACAAGCCAATGGGCTGCAGTCCTGCACTCAACCACTATGCCACCGGGACTCAGCCTCTGAGTTATTATTATTAAGCCCCCCAAATTATAGCAAATATCAAGAGTCAAATGAAAATATTTAAACTAACATATAAGAAGAGAAAACAAGAAGAGGAGATGAAGAAGATGAAAAAGTAAAATAGGGAAAACATCAGTTAATATCAGATCTCAAATTAAAAACCAGAACTCTAAACAAATAAGCATAAGTTAAACTATATGAAAAGAAATTAGTAGATATAATTAAAATTTTATCAAGAATAAATATTATAAAGATTAAGACAATATTATAAAGATTAAGACTACCTTAAGAAATCAATTGACAAAAGACATTATTGACATAACATTTTAATATGGTTTTGTACATGTATATATATTCAAAAGTAGGCTCTTGAACCATGCAAAGAAAGTTGAGGATCACATTCAAATGCATACTTTATTTCTAATGATGATATAGCTTAAATGGCTAATATATGAGGAAAAATGTGTGTGATTATAAGATTATGACTGGGAGTCCCAAATACTTTTCAATAATGCTAAGTGAAGGCTACTTATATATATCCAGCATATTTCTGGAACTTATTGAATACATGAAAATATGTAATATTTTCTAATTCTACTTGAAGGATAGTAATGCAATTCCCTCCTAAAAGTATTTAGAGCTTAGATTTTGAGATACATTTAGTAGAACTCTCACTTTCAGAACTTATTTAAACAGTTATATATTTTGTGATTTATAACTCCTCACAGTTTAGTGATTTACAATGTAATCTTCAAAGTCCTCATTTTCAGTTTCTCTGTCTCTTGACTTTGAAGATAGTTTAATCAACATCAATTCGCAGGGGATATTTGTCTCAGATGGGTATGCTTTCTTTTCTTAATATTTTTTTCATAACACTTATTATTTCCTTATTTCTTAAACTATAGATAAATGGGTTTATGAAAGGAATTACTAGAGTATAAAAAATAGCAATAGGTATGTCTTTATCCCCTTCTGCATCTGAACTTGGCCGAATATACATGATGAGAAGAGAACCATAGAATATTGAGATGGAAAGAAAGTGAGACGCACAAGTAGATAAGGCCTTGCCTCTTCCCTTTTTGGATTTCATTTGGAAAATGGTGTAAAGTATGCAAAGATAAGAGATTAAGACTACGGTAATAGTGAAGATTTGAACGGATCCTGAAAATATAAGGACCATCAGTTCATTGAGGTAAGGATCAATGCAGGACAGTCTGTATAAGGGAAGAACATCACAAAAAAAGTGATTGATCTGATGAGATCCACAGAAGGTTAACCGAAATAAAAACCCTACATGAATCATGGAATGCAGATTTCCAGCGATGTAGGCCCCTATGGTCATCCGAATGCAGAGTTGCCTTGACATCATGCTGTGGTACTGCAGAGGACTGCAGATGGCCACATAGCGGTCATAGGCCATTGCTGCCAGGAGAAAGCAGTCTGCAGTTTCAGCAAAGCAGAAAAAATAAAACTGTGCCATGCATTCATGGAGGGAAATTATTCTGTCTGCAGAAAAGAAGTTCTGTAACATCTTGGGGGTAATGGCAGAGGAACAGCAGGAATCCATCAGAGCCAGGTTGCCCAGAAAGATGTACATTGGTGTGTGCAGACGGCGCTCCATGGAGATCAATGCCACCAACCCAAGATTGCCCACCATGGTGATGAGATAGACGACAAAGAACACCACAAACAGCAGGGTCTTCAGATCTGGGTGATCAGTAAATCCCACAAGGATAAAGTCAGTGGACAAGGAGTAGTTATTCTCTGCCATGTCTTCTTTCTGCTAAAATTGGGATTATGGAGAAAGAAGATTATAATGTAGACATTCCCTTCAAATTTGCCTGGGGCAACAGATGCAGGGCCACTTCTTCAAGTTTCCTGTGTTATAATGAAAGACAGGGACATATACTTCCAGAAGACATTTTTTTCCTAAAGCATCACCTTATATGACCTCAAGTGGAAAAGCTTAAGAGTGTATGTCTATTTTGATAATTCCTGGTAAGTGGTTTTAATGAAAGATTTGTGCTTACAAATTTACGTGGATAACTAGAAACTGTTGTTGATTTCGTGTTCTTCAATATTTCAGTGTCAGTTCTTGTGTTGATCATCCTTACAGTATATTTAAAATCCATTTTCTGTTATATAGATATTTTTCCACTGAGCAAACTACTCCAGTTGAGTAATTGCGTACTACTCCAGTTGAGCAGATATTTTAAATTTGCAAAATTATATTTTAGAAAGTTGACAAAGGTCACTACATATTTAGATGAGGTCTCTTTGAAGAAAATTACATTTGAAAACTAGGACACTAAATATGTACCAGTTTCATTACTATGCTTTATCAACCCATTCTATTCTAGAGAAAATTTTCTAAGCCTAAACGTGACTATAATATTAATATTGTCTCCTGAATACTTCCTATTTCTAGTCCAAGGGGTCAACTGTTGTTCAAATATGAAATTTAGTGATCATACTCTAATAATTATGCTTAATAGATGAGATTTGATAGCTTTCATTATATCACCTCTATAGTTTGTACTGTAGAGACTTCTACCCATTATCAAATAGGCACTCCCCCTTGCTCAATTACTCTCATATTCCCCAATTTAAGGTCATATCCTCCTGACTTTCCAGATCAATTTACCTGCATTGGAATTCATTGATCACTACTTCATGATACTTATAGAAGAAAAGATCTGTTGTCAAGAATGTTTCAATGCTAGTTTTCCCTAAGATAAGTTCAAATTCTTAAAAATTACATTTATGGTTGCCTGTACTCTCACCTACATATATCTTTTTCACCATAGTCATCATCCATAACTCTGTTTTTCTCGCTGCGTTCACCTGCTCATTTCCACGTACGCAGACTGTCCCCATGTTATCATTTCTTATAAATAATTGATTCAACTATATACTTGCTTTTGACCAAATATTCATATGCTTTAATTAAGGTATAATCTATGTATAATGTTACTTAGTAAAGTTTTAACTAAATAGCCCAGTTCACATAGAGTTCCATTTTCTGAGCCCTTAAGTAGATATGCTGTATATCCAATGCAATCTAAAATCTGTCTTGTTTAATCTGCATTATTTTTATATATGTATAACAGTGTCTTTATTGCACTGTAAGAATTTTGAGATAAACTGTGGTTTATAGTTCTGTGAAAGCAGTTATAAAATTCTATGGTACAAAGGCAGATTTCATTGAAATCTTTGTTCAAGCTTTATCACCTAGGACAACTGATTTCTTTTCATGATCATAGAATGGTACCAGTGGTGATCTTTGACCTCCGAAAATTGAGATGATTTACTTTAGAGAAGAGACAACAAAGAAAATTGTTGAAAACTATTTGGGAGCAAAAGGGCATCTTTGTATTATTTGCATTTACTTAGTTTTCATTGCTGCAAAAATACATGTCATATAACATTTGCCAATTCAAGATTTTTTGTGTGTACAATTTAGTGACACTATTATATCAATCAAGGAACCCTAGTCGCATTCTTTGGTTAAGTGCTGGATTGCTAACCACAGGACTTGCAGTTCCGATCCACTGAAGATGAGGCTGCTTCTGTAAAACCGTGGAAATCATATGTAAGATCTCTATGGTTCAGAAAAACTCAAAGGCAGCAGAATAACATCAATCATTTTTGTGCATTTTATCTACTCTGTTTGCTTGCAAAGGATAAGATTTTCTAAATTAGATTACAGTAGTTTGTAATTTAATGCATTAAAGTAAGCTTGCTTTTATACCTTAGTATCTAGACCTTTGAAAAAGAGGAGCACTTTTGAGGAATTGGCCAAACAAATTTTATTTAGGTGTAAAGATTATTTCTCTTATTGTCTAGGATAACAGTAGGGCATCTTAACTGAAGATGCTAATTACATGTAAACTCTATAATCAAGTGAATTTATTTTCCACAATTTTGAAACTAATTTATGAAAATATAAAAATGAAGACAATGGCTAGAAAGTTGGTTTACTGTAAAATATTAAATAATAAGCCATTAAATTATTCAGTTAAATAATTTTAAATACACAGATCTGAATTAATTAATGGAATCATTGTGTACTCTCAAATGTACATTTTTAAATTCTACCTAATAATTAGAAAAAGCCAAGCTAAATTACAGTATTTTGTTCCATCCTAGGTGGACTCTAATAATAATGAAAGTAACAATAGATATTTTCGGATATCAATAATAGTAGTGGTTAGGATCTGTCTCTTACCTGGGTTTTTTGAAATAGAACTCACAAGCAGCTTGTCACTTGCATTGTGATGCTAGCACTAATAGGATTTTTCAGCATAAATCTTGCATTTAAAACTTTTGGGATTACAGCATGGAAGTCTTGGAAACTAGTAATAGGTCAGTGATTATAATTGCAGTGCACATTTCATGCTGTATCCAATCCTAAAGGGATTTTCTTGAATTTACATCAGTGAATTTCAGTGGGGAGATTCAGCCCTCCAAACACAGAAACCATGCCGCTTTAATTAAAGAGACTTGGCATGTCATTGAAGTTAACCCTCACAAAAGTTTGTAACATTCACTTTGTTGATTCTTACATAGTTCATCTACTTTTAAAATATAGCCATCATTTTTGTTTGTTTTGTCATCAATTTTTTACATATACTGTAAAATGAGCAGGGAAAAAGTTTCAGACTTTTTTGACTACTTCTTAGAGGAGTGGTATTCAACCTGTGGGTAGTGAACCCTTTGGGGGATTGAATGAACTTTTCCCAGGGTCATGTAAGACCATCAAAAAACACATTTCTGATGGTCTTAAGAACTGAGACACCGCTCCTCTGTGTCCAGGCAGGTTCGCCCACGTACTCGTACCTGGTGTGAAGACTTGCCCATGCTACACCCTGCTTCAAGACAAAATTTGATTTATTTGTAATTAGAAACAAGTATTTCAAAATATAAAATTACATATTGTTTTTCTGATGAATCACTATGCTTTAATGATGTTTAATCTGTAACAATGAAAATACATTCTTCCTATCAGATATTTACATGATGATTTATAACAGTAGCAAAATTACACTTATGAAGCAGCAATGAAAATAACTTTATGGTTGTGGGTCACCACAACATGATGAACTGTATTAAAGGATTGAGGCATTTAGGAAGGTTAAGGAAGTGTTTATGAAAATTAATTTTTATTTGATTAAAAAAAGATGAAAAAGTATGGTGAGTTCAGCTAGGATTTTGGATTTCTTCACATTTTGGAATGAATTTGTTTCCATGTCCTATAAACCCTCACGAGAAAAACTTTGATGTTATTATTTAGATGCATTGGAATTTACCTTCCTCTTTTCCGTTTACCCTCACTTCTGTCAATTCCAATCCATGCAACCCTATGACAAGTTAAAACTGATTCTGTAGGTTTCTGAAATGGAAACTTTTTAATGGTTTGTTTTTATTGGGGGTTCTTACAGTTCTTATCACAATCCATACTTATATCCACGGTGTCAAGTACATCTGTACATATGCTGTCATCATCTTTTCCAAACCTTTTTCCTTCTACTTGAGCCCCTGGCATCAGCTCCTCACTCTCTCCAACTCTTCCCCCATGACCCCTTTATACTTTATAAATTCTTCTCCTTTTTTCATGCCTTAGACCAACCACTGTCGCATTTCACTGACTTTTCTGCTGCCCGTCCCCTGGGATGGGGGCCATACCTCAATCATTGTGATTGATTCCCCTGTAATACACCCCCCCATCCCTTCCCCTACCCTTATACTCTTAGTATCACTGATCCCCTTCTTTGTCCTGAGTGGTTTATCTGCTCTGGATTCCCTGTGTTGTAAGCTCTGATCTGTACCAGTGTACATGCTCTGTCTTCAGCAATTGTGTCAGGGAAGTTGAACATCACAGAGTGCCATGTTAGTAGAACATATTGTTCTTGCATTGAGGGGATACTTAAGTAGAAGTCCATTGCCCAACTGTTACCATAATACTTTATAAATAAATATTTGTACATATATCTCTTTCACGGTTCTTCTTCTTTTTTTTTTTTTTAAGGCATCACTGCCCTCTGGTGGGAGTGGGAGGCCCAGCCTTGCTGCTGCTGGATTTGAATCGCCAAGCCAATCAGCTGCAGTCCCACACTCAACCACTACGCCACCAGGGCTCAGCCCCTCTTTCACTATTCTTGTATATAAATGTATTTACACTTATACATGCCTGTATTTAGATGTCAATAAATGTCCTTTGCCTCCCAGTTCTTTCCTCTATTTCCTTTCTTTTATTTTAAACCAGTTTTATTGGCACATAATCCACATATCATAAAATTGTGTAGTCAGTTATATAAGAAAGTTGTATGATCATTACCATAATCAATTTTGGAGCACTTTCTTCTGCTCTTACACATTATTATTAGCTTCCCATTTCCCAGCAACCTCCCCTTCCATGGACCCAAGAATCATTAATCCCATTACTGTCTCTGTAGATTAGATTTATGTATCCTGCATTTACATATAAAAACCACATACAAGAGGAAAAAATCTAACAAAAGTAGCTAAATTAAACATAGAAAACCCCCAATCAAAAAGGAATCAGACAATATTAAAAACTAGAATAAATGTAAATGTGCTTTATGGGAGTAAAAAGCCTATGTTTTCTTTAAAGAGCCACTAGTGCTTTTGAACTGGTGACCTTGTAATTAGTAGTCGAATGCATAAACACTGTGCCACCAGAGATCCTTCTGTTTGCCCTAGGTTTATTTTTATTCCTCTTTTTCCTTCAGTATATAACTAATTACTCCTTACTATACTACATTTATTCGTGGTACAAGAATAAACCATCAGCCCTATTTTACCATCACATTAACAGATAGACTTAAGAGGGGGGTAAGTTTCACTACTTTGTTCATGATTGTATTTTTACTATCTTGAATATCATCAGATCCTTTGGAAGTTGCAATAAATATGTGCTGTGCTGAATAGATAACAAAAATAATACTCCCACGCTCAGGAATGATCCTTCATTATTTTTCAAATAAAATCCATTTTTCAGGTCTTGTTATTTCAAATACTCCATGTTCTTCTACCCTTGTCTTCCTTCCCCTTGTTTTCTTCCTCTCAGCTCAGGGCACTTGGCTGTGGACATCACCTCATTGTTCTTTGATTCAGTTCACACTTCACTTAGTGAACATGCTCATAATGTTTCCTTAACATCTTATCTTCCACTTCATTCTACTCATTCGTGAGTTCAATTTGATTCCCCCCAAAGGAACTTCTTGGGTTCCTAGGCATACCAACCTAACTTACAACAGAACGAAACATTGCTCAGTCTTGAACCATTCTCACAATTGTCTTATGTTTGATTCCATTGCTCCAGCCTCTGCCAGTCCATCTTGTCAAAGACCTTTCTCTTTTGTGCTGCCCCTCTCTATTGCCAAATATGCTATTCTTCTCCAGTGACTGGTCTCTTTGCCATGTCCAAAGTGAGAGGAAGTCTCACTATCCTTGCCTTAAAAACCACTCTGGTTGTACTTCAACCAAGACAAATCTTTTTGTTTGTTCTTATGGTAGTCTGTTGTACTTTCAATCTTATTAGCCCAAAGAATAATTCAAATGTATTGGTTCTCCTTCAGTCGCCTATAGTCAATGTCCAACTTTTGCATGCCCATGAAGTGCCTGAAAATGGGTCAGGGGCACCTTAGTCCTCTTTGTGAAATCCTTGCTGTTCAACACTTTAAAGAGGTCTTGAGTGCTGCTCTCCCAAGGACATGCAACTGGCAGTCATTGGACTTTGGTTTGGCTCTCTAGCCTTGAGGGTGCACAATGAATGGTGACCTGGTTGGTACTTAAACACACTTTCTTATGTGTATTTCTTAAAAAGCACTTATACTACTTATTTTCATGCTCTCTTTGCTTTATTATGACATGTATTAACCTGGTAGGCAGCGTTCTGCTTTTGTGAATGACTCTTATGGAAAGTTTCGGCCTATTACCTATTTTTTATGTTTATGTAAATGATGTCAGGTCACTTAAGAGTTTAACCTGTACAAGTCAACAATTTATGTATTATGGTTGATATCTGGTTTAAAATTAGTATAATTTCCTTGTCACAACAGTATTTAAATTCTACAACATAGGCTAAACTAATGACACTATCAATAGCACTATCTTATTCCTCAAGAGGATGATTGATCATATACTCTCACATAAAATTACAATGATATCTCAAAGGTGAAACATATATATATATACTCACATTTTGGGTTTTCACTTAATTCTATCCCCAATCTGACAACAATGATTATATGCAATGTGACCCTGCTTGATGCCCTCATAAAGAGATCCCTGAAAATGTGGGTGCTATAGCAAAGCTATAGATAGAAGAAATTAGATAATGCCCAACTATCAAAATGAATAGCATATGCGGTCTTAATTTTATTTTCAAACACCCAGCTATTTCAGTGAGGCATCAACTAAGTCCATATAGAAGCACACCAGTCTGTATGATCCAAATGAGGGGCTCTCAAAATACAGCCCATGGGCCACATGCAGCCCAAGCGGACATTTATCTGGCCTGCTGGGTATTCTTGCTACCACCACTATCCTGCTTAGCAGCCAACTCATCCTGGGCCCACAGTGAATTTTTTCATAGTTTTTTTTTTTCATAATCCAGCCCTCCAAAAGTCTGATGGACAGTGAACTGGCCTCCTGTTTGAAAATTTTGAGGATCCTTTATCCAAACATTGTAAATGATAACATCCAAATCCAAAAGAAGGAATGATATCAGTTTGCAGGAGGCTTTGGAATCCCCAAATCCACTTGCAATGTTCTCACATGGGTGAAGTCCCCGGTGAATCCTCTCTGACTATAGCAGTGGGATGAGTGGTCAGAGAGAGAGCATTGCAAAGTTTATTATAGCAGAAGTAGTTGGGTTGCAATGTAGCAACTTACAATTTGGTCTCTTTTTGACCCATTCTTAAATTGTTTTAAGTTAAAAAAAAAATGAAGTGGAAGGACATGTGGATTATGCCCTTGCTGAATTACCTCTGATCACAGACCAGAGGTGTCAATATCCTCGCAATCGTGCCAAATGCATTGGGGATTGTTGCCAGTGCAGTAAGGTTACAACTTGGCACCTCATCGTTTGACTGACCATTAAAAAGTTGTTATCCTTTAAAAATATTTTTTGGATTCCTTTAGATTCAGGTTTTTTTCTGTTTTATTTTATTTTGTTAGGCTTTTGTTTCTTTTAAAACACATACACACACACACACATATATATATAATCCAGGAGAGGTAAATCTATAGAGAAAATAATTGAATTGATGGTTACTTGAGGTAGGGCAGGAGGGGGTGTGGGGAAATGGAGAGCTAATAACTATTAATACAAGAAAGAAGAAAATGGTCTAAAATCAATTGTGGTGATGATTGTACAAGTGTTATTTTTTTCCAAAAATTTAATTGGAAAGTAGCTTACATATGTTATTCAATAGTTCACTCTTTCATCTCATAAAGAACTATAAAATCAGTCCCACATCAATTTTAGAATAACCCCCACCACCGTAGTTAAAGTACGTTCAAGATGATTTATGCAATCCCAATCCACACCCTCCCCCTTCCTGTTTTCATCAGTTACTCCCGAAACTCCTTTCCCTCTCTATTCACCCTCTGCCACCACATTCCCTCGCTACTCTTGTATTCTTTATTATAATTTTGCACCCACTCCTCTTGTACTTCACAGTTGGAAGACCATAAGGAATCAAAAATAGAATCACATGGCGATGGTAATGTAAAAACATAATCGAATACAGAGGAAAACACTGATAATGTGTAAGACGAAAAAGACCACCAAGAATAATAAAAAGACCAGGGAAGACATTTCCGTCGTGGAACCAGTAAGAGATACTTGCATCCAGAATAAATTGAAGCAGCATCAATAGGGAGGTCAAGGAGACAAGTGTCAAGTTGGATCCAGCATTGTCATGAATACGTTGGTTTCTGCCTGCTTGCAAGGCTGATGGAGACCCTCGTATGTAGCAAGAGCGGATGTGCCAGTGGCTCAGCCTAACCAGATACTCTGCAGATGGCTTTGGGCTCTCCTCGTCCCCCAGAGCCCTCCACAAATGGGCTGTTCAGAAGTTTGGCTCTGATGCTTTTCTCGTCACTGTATTCGAGATTTGTAATTGTTATGTTTGCATCACACAATCTGGTGTGCTCCATCTTTGTGGGCTCAATTGTTTCCTGACTTCGATGGCTGCTTGTTTAAATAGAACCCATTCAAACCCTATTGATGGTCGGCACCCTCTGCTTTCTTCACCACACTTTGCTGTAGCACCCTTATCTACAGGGACCATTTAAGGAAGGTGAGTATCGAGCAGGTCCATAATGTAAGAACTGATGGCTCTTAAGTTGGAGCTAGGAATTAGTATGAACACCAAACCCATTCCTGGATCTCTGCTTTTATTTTATGTATTTGTGTTTCAATTAATTTGCTGCAATTTGGGAGCCAATACAAAAATCATATCGTTCCATAGTTCAGTTATGTCAAACCTAATTAATTGCACAAATTCATGAATACTCATACATGTTTTCCAAAACATACTTTTCCTTCCTGGACTTCTTGACACCATCCATTTCTTGTCTTCCCACCCTCACCCAATCACCCGCTTCCTTCAAACCCTTATCTTTTCTTTCCCTATAGGCTCAACATCCCTTAATCTTATTTTCCCCCAAATAATGAAACAAATAGCACAGCTTCCAGAGGGTAAGTCCCCAATGGCAGCACACCTCCGAGATACACTAATATAAATGAGCATAAGGAGAATATAGCAGGATGGCTATTGCAGGGCTTCCAAGATAATACATGTCTCAATACCACATACCTGGTATTGTTGTACCAAGACCTTTGTTCACCATCCAATAGTACACTGCTCTTGGCACAGCTATCTTCTTCTACCTCAGAAACTGAGTGCTTTCTGACTAAATCCCTCAGGTTACAAATGTGTCTGGGGTGGACTCCAGTTCCTCTAGTGGAGTTCCCATTTTAGGTCTCACTGATGCAGCCTCTGAAGCATGACTTGAACCCAAAGGTCAGGATTCAGTGCCCCACAAGCTTGAACTTGTTCCAATGTTCTGAGGTACACTTCCTGAGTTCCCAGGTTACCCCATTATGCCATAGGTCAGTTATGCCCTCCTGCTGCATGCCATTAAAGATCCTTCCTCCCTAATAATCCCAAGAACATCCCTGACTTCTCCTCCCACTTGGTGGTCAATCATCCTTTCTCTCCTCACAACACACCTGCACTTATGTTCACCCAAACTTGACTGTTCTCTCCCTCTCCAGAGTGGCCTCTCCTATCAATAAGCCTCATCCCTCCAACAGGGCTGTCTACCTCTCTGGAGGACCTCACCCCAGGTCCACATGGCTACTCAGCAGTTACTTCCCCACCCCTTCTCTGGACATTTGATTCCAACTCTTGTGAGGTGCCCTCTGTCCAAGGGACTTACACTACACCTCCCTGAAGGGGATAGTATATGGTTAATTGGTACTGGTTCAGTTCTTTACCAGGTTGTCTGGTCCCCAGCCAAAAAAATTGGATGCCCCACAAGCTTGAACTTGTCCCAGTTCTGCTGCTTGTTCACTCAACATAAGGTCTTCCATGGTTTTGTTGCTATATTTTTAGAGAGGTGTGGTACTGCACTGCATGTATGTACCAGAGTTTTATTATCCACTCTTCTATTGATGGAAATTTAGGCTGTTTCCAGCTTCTTGCTATTGCTAACTGTGCTGCAATAAACATGGGGGAGCAAACTTCTGTTTGTGACGTGTTTCTTGTTTCTTTTGGGTGTACATGCCCACTAATGGTATTGCTGGATCATAGGGCAGTCCATCTGTTTTAGGTATTGCCCTATCTCTTTCCTCAGTGACTGTACTTGTTTACAAGTCCATCAGCAGTGGATAAGAACTCCTACCCCATATGTCCTCTCCAGCATTTGCTCTTCTCTTGAAGGCAGCAGACTGCTGAATCTTGCTGGCTAATCCAGTATGCTACCCCTTGTCTTTTAATATGTGCATTTAAATGATTCACACTTATTGTAATTAAATATAAATATAGATTGGTTACTGGCATCTTGTATTATTTGTGCTAATATTTTCCTTTCTTCTCCTTTACAGGGTGGTGTATGTGTGTGTCTTCATATCTTCATTGGATCTGTAATGTTTGAGGTACTGTTTTCATTGTGTTGGTTTCTGGTTGGTGTTATATTCTGTGGTGGTGTCATGTTTTTGACTGCTGCAGTTTGTTTTCTGCCTATAAAGGACTAGGACGTATTTTTTGTAATGATAGTTGTTTTTGAGAATTCTCTAAATAATTCCATATCCAAAAAAACTTTTAATACCGCCTTCAAATGTGATGGAGAACTTGGCTTCATAAAGGATTCTTGGGCTGTAATTGTTGTCCTTTAACTTCCAGAATGCATTGCAGTTTCTTCTTTGCTGCATGGTCTCTGCTGAGAGACCTGAGCTTATTCTCATCTATCTACCTTTATATACGACTGCTTTTTTTTCTTTCCAGCTGCTGTAATGATTCTCTCCTTTTCCTTGAAATTGGACCGTTTACCTACTACATGGCTTGCTATGTCTTTTTTTGGAGGAGTAGGAGGAGGGTAATCTAACTGGTATTCGCTCTTCTCCCTGAATGGTTACTCTCTCCAATCTTGTAACGTTGCAGAAATTGTCTTCCAAGAATTTCTTTACTATTTTAACTGAAGGATTCTTCTTATTTTCTTGCTGCTCCAGAATCAAAAATACTGGTTCATTTCATGGAATCCCACATCTCCTCAAACTTTCTTCAGATTCTTTTTTGTTTGACCACTTTACTTGTTGAAGTCTACCTAATGTGGTCCTCCATCTCTGTCATTCCATCATCAATATCCTGGACCTTTGATCTATTTCTGTTATTTATTCCTTAATTCCTGGAATTCCCTTCGGTGTGAGGATTCCAGTATTTCTATTTTCCCATTTGCCTTCAGGATTGATGCTCCAATTTCCTGAATGGCACTAAACAATATTTTGAACATTTTTTCTTTTTTTTCCCCAATGATTTTATTGGGGGATCTTATAGCTCTTATAACATTCCATACATCATTTATATCAAACATTCTTTCACTGGCAGTTCAAGGCTGCTTCTTTTGTGTAAACTGTCATGCTTGGGTCATCTTCAGACCTTCACTTTTTATTCCTCTAGATAATTTACAGCATCTGCAAATGTTGGCTGTTGCCTGCATGATATCTAGGGGTGAACTGATGATGGAATGTTGTCTTCTAGGATGTGTGTGGGAGGGCTGGCTCTTTACTTTAGGGAAGGATTGAGTAGATGAAGAGGAAGCGTCAGTTGGGTGAGGGTGATAATTAGTGTTTAGGTGCTCTGGAGTAAGTTTTACATGATGGTATTAATCATAGAAAGCCTTCCCTTAGGTATAGTAATTTTTAATGAGTTGGTGAAGAGGGTATGGGAGATGTAATTTTACTTGGTAAGGTGAAAGAGACTGTGTGTTGCTGAGGTGTAGGGAACAGGTTCCAGGGGTTATCATGGTTGGGGCAAGGGAGAGAGAGGTCTAATGAATCTACCAGAGTCCCTTAGGGACCTTGTGCCTTTTTTAGCAAGAGTGCATGCATTCCATCATTGTGCTTATAACAGTAGTTCCTGTTCAGCTCAGAACTATCTGCCTTGTGCGTGGTCCTAGTGGTTGCTCCAGGAAGGAGGGGTTTCCATTCAGAAGACTAATACGTATGGGTTGTTGACTTGTACAGAAAATAAACCCAAGTGATTAGACACTATGTATGCAACCAATGAGACATGAAGGTAGGGAAAATTATTCAATAATGCTTATTCATCATTTG
>PVJH01017979.1:0-46394 GCA_004026705.1 Nesogale talazaci
AAGACTAGACCAGTACTCTACCCCCCCAACCCCGGGTAGATTAGTGCCCTTTTCCCTCTGCTATCCTTTCCTTTTTGAACTCCCTTTTATCTCCCTATCCCCTCTACCGCCTCATCTTTCTCCCATTACTGTGTTGCATCCGACGTGTACCTCCCTGGGTTTGGTCTTCCCTCCTCCCCTTACCCTACTTCTTGGACCACTTGTTATGGTACAGAAGTTTTCTCTTTTATACTCACCATACTGTTTCTACTTACCTCAGAGGGCTCATGCAGTATTCTGATTTCTAAGTATTTTCCTAAGTCTGTGACTTATTTTTTCATTCTTTTAATAATTTCTTCTAAAAAGTAGTTTTAAATATGAAATCCAGTGGATCAATTTTTTTTATGAAGTATGCCTTCTTTAATGACTGGTTTTTTTGTTTTGTGTTTGATGTACTTTCAAAGAAACTGTTGTTTAACTCAAGATCTCAAAGATTTTCTCCTATGCTTTTTCATAAAAAGTTAGCGTTTAGGTTCTTGTTACATGTAGGTCTATGATCTATTTTTATAGGGTGAAGATATGAATCAATATTCTATTGATTTGTTTGTTTTGCATAGTGTTATCCAGTAATCCCCCTGTACTTTTTCCACGGACTTTCTTTTATATAGCTTTGTCAAGGTTGCTTGATCTACCTATATCTGGTTCCACCTTTAGACTTTCTATTCTGCTCTAGTAGGAGCCCTGGAAATGTAGTGGGCTCTCCATTCAGAGGGTCAACTGTTCAAACTCATGAGAGAAATACGAGGCTGTTTGCTCCTGCAAAGATTTAAAAGTCTCAGAACTCAGAGGTGTGGTTTTACCTGGTCCAATTGGGTCATTATGATTTAGAATCAACTTGATGACAGTGAGTGTGATTTTGGGAGTTTATTCTGCTTCATTTGCTTATTTCATACCAAAATCACAATGTCTTGATTACTGTATTTTTGTAATAAGCTTTGAAATCAGCTACATTAAGTCATTCAACTCCATTCTTTGTCAGAGTTACTTTTCTTATTCTCCTCACCCTATCCTGGGGAAAATGAAAGCAAATGCACTTGCCATCAACTCAAAGAATATATAAATCAGCAGTTCTCAACCTGTGGGTCACAACCCCTTTGGGGGTTGAACAACCCTTTCATAGGGGTTGCATAATTCATAACAGTAGCAAAATTCAAAACAGTTAAATAATTTTATGGTGGGGGTACACCACAACATGAGAAACTGCATTAAAGGGTGGTGGCATTAGGAAGGTGGAAAACCACTGCTATAATTTTTTACAGGATCTGGCCAGTGGGTCTGAGTCACTAACCTTGCCATTAGCAGCCCAGTGCTTATCTTACACCATTGGGACTCTGGGACAGATAGGTTTGTTGTGCCAATGTGGCCAATGAACACACGTGAAATTAATTGAAGGGCAGAGATATAAATGACTTGCAGATCCTCGTCTTTCTCACTCTTCTTCTTGGATCTTCAGACCAGTGTGCAGCCATCTGCCTTGCTTGTTCTGTGAGCCACTAATCCATATCGCTGTAAGTTGAGGTTCCTTCAAGCCCCGCTTTGCCTTCAAGAATATTCATCTCTTGAGCTGGGAACTGTTGGACGCTGTCATCTGGCTGACTGTGGGTGATTTGCCTTGCTGTTTGCTGCCTGTGGCCGAATAGCCTGAATGCTCTACAGAGGACTACCCAATGGCCCTCAAGACTTGAAGGACTGCCAGTATATTAGTTGTCTCACGCAAGTGAGTTGCACCAAGTCATTGTACTGCATTATAGATTAACTAACTGTGTATTTCTTATGTTGGATATCTAATTATATATATAATTATTAGTGTCCTGGTTTTATTTCTCTAGCGAACCCTGTCTAACATAGACACCCTTTAAAAATTTCAAAATGGTCCTTTCAATTTAAACAAAAATGTCTGTAGGAATTTTGATTAGCAGCGTATTGAATCTATAGATCAAAATAAAGAGAACTGACATCTTGAATAATATTTCATTTTCTCCACTTATTTAGTTATTCTTTCATTTATTTCAAAATATTTTGTCATTTCCATTGCAAAAGACAGTCGTTAGATTTATTCCAAAGAATTTTATATTTTAATACTATTGTAAATGAGCATTTCAATATAATTTTCAATTGTTCGGCACCATTATATAAAGAAAGTCCTTTCTTGTACATTGAACTTGTATCCTAAAATCTTACCAAACTGACTTCTTAGTTCCACTATTTTTTTAATTTATAGAAATCACAGGGTTTTTTAAAAATTGTATAACATGTGGATTAGGTGCCCAAAAAACTATTGGGGGAGGGAGAAAGCATAGGTTTAATAGGTTTTCTACATAGATGAGAATGTCATCTGCAAAAGAGAGAGTTTGATTCTTAAACAGAAATCATGAAAGTGAACATCCTTATCTTAGTTTTGATACTAGGGGGGAGATTCAATTTTTCCCTATTAAGAATGTTAGCTGTGTGTGTTCTACAAATGCTTGTGAAAAACTTGATTAAAACAGTTTAAAATGGCATATGCTGTAATACTTTTGACAGCTACCCTGAAATACTTTTGTACTCGACAAAACAAGATGCTGGATGAATTAAAGCACATTTCCTTACAAATTCATAGCTGACCTTACGAGAAAGTTTCAAAAGGGAACACAGAAGTGAGAAGGGCCCTGAGGTCATTTTCCAACCAGAAATGTGACAGCCTTTGGTTTTCACAGCCAATGAACCCTCTGGATTCTACATCTCAGACACCCTCAGAAACTCTCTCCTTCTACCTTTTCCTTAAATGGTGATGTTCAACTGGACCATCTTGGTAGACTCTCTTATTGGCCTCGCCCCTGGTTAATCTCTTCTGTAATTATTTCAAATATCACATTTACATGGCCAATAGACAAATCCACATGTACCAGGCTTATTTACTCACCTTCCATCTTGTGTATCCAATTTTCTTTTTATTATTATTAAATACTTCTATTCGGGGCACTTGCGCCCTCTCATCACAATCCATACATTCATCCAGTGTGTCATGCACATTTGCACATATGCTGTCATCATTTTCAAAGCACTCTCTTCCCACTTGAGCTCCTGATATCAGCTCCCCATTTCCCCCTCCCTCCTTCAAGAACCCTTGATAAATTATAATTAGTTCCAATCTTATATAAACTTCCTTTGCCCATTTTCCACTTTTCTGTTTGTCCCCCTGAGAAGGGTTATAGGTTAATCCTAGTGATCGATTCCCCCTTTCTACCACTCTCCCCTAAACCTCCTGGTATCTCTACTCTCCTTTGTGGCCCTGAGGGGGTTAATCTGGATTAACCCCTGGATTAAATCCTGGATTCCCTATGCTGGCGGCTCTTGACTGTAACAGTGTGCGTGTTCTGGTGTAATCTGATTTGTAAGGTAGAATTGAGGAAGAGTTGAAGGAAGAACATACCAAACTTTCTAATAGATGCTACTTTGACTTTGGTGCACACTACAAGTCCTTTAAACTCACCATGTTTTTAAAGTCATTGCCATCATCTGGGAGTCATTAGTGGTTTCTTTTACCTCTGTCACCCTTCCATGGCCTGACCCTTTTCAATTCAATCTCTTAAATATCTTGTACCCAGTTCCTCATTTTTCTATTCAAGTGACCATTTCTCACCAATATTACTGCAACATCAGCCTACTCTCTGCAACCAATTGAAACTTCTCAAGTCTTCCTCCATCGCACCAGCAAAATCCTAAGTTACAAATTGATGTCATTCCCCACTGCACACAAGATAAAATCTAATCAGCTCAAGACTCCATATACTGTGCTATATTATCTGGACTCGGAACACCTCTTCAGCCTCATCCCCACTCGGACCTGACTCTTCCGTGATCTTGCCCGGTGTGCTCTCTCCTGAGCTGCCCATGCGTTCTTTCCTTTGCAGCTCACCTCTCTGCTTCACCTCTCACTTCTGACTTGTTTCACTTGGCTATCTGACTTAGAACTGTTCTCCATGATTCTGATCAAATGTTACCAATGAGAAGCATGTCCTAACACGATGCACCTGACCAGATCCTCTTCCCATACCACTACAGCAGTTCATCTAACCAGATCTCAATAGCTTATCTATTATAGTTCCCTTCTTGCCTGTTGGCACCAAGAAAGCATCGTCCCGAGAATACTAATAAACTCAAAAACTGACAATTCTTAATTCATTAATTACTGAAAGTTGCTTATTTGACCATATCAAAGAATGAAAGATTATGGTGGAACAAGAATAAAATACCATCCATTCAACAATACTTCATGGAGCAATTACTACTGCCCTAGGCGTTGGCAATGGATACAATTGTGTAGTTTTCCCTCAAGGAGCTCAAGGAGGAAATGAGATGAAGAAGAGGACTCTGGCAGGGACAAGTCCAAACTCATTAAGAACAAAATCCACTAACATTGATAACAATTATTAAATGAAGCAGACCCCTATTGGACATCCCCCCCCAACTTTTAACCCGCTACTCTAAAAATAGGTGTGGACTCTATATATTTAGATAGACTAATGTCTCCTCGAGGTGGTCACTACCAGGAAGCCGATTGCAATCTAGATTAGAATGTAGTATCATGACAGGATTCATTAGCGAAGGGAAAAGCGGAGGTTGGGGGCGAGAGAAAGAATATTTAAATATTCATTTAAAAAACAGCCAAATCTGTTGTTTGGCACCATATCCTCCCTCAAACACCAAGCCCAGACCCGTGGTTTGACCCTTGTGCTTTTCAGATGACTGTTATATTAGAGAGAAAGTAGAGAGGCGAGAGTTTCTTTACTTTCTAGAAAGACATCGTTTGAGGGAGAATTTGCCGCCACTGGCTTCTAAATATTTGCTGTGAATTAAAGCATGCCTCCCCTGCGCCTTCCCAAAGTTTCCACTTCTGATATTCTGTCTTATTCTATTTATATTCAAATGATGCTGTAAATGTGAGAAAAACAATATTTCCCTCTGCTTTCAACTTCATAGTCCTTGTTTGCTCAAAATTTTATTTGGAGGGAATTTTTATTTTTCTTGTTGGCTCTCTAACTTCTTAACCCTGGTAACACAATTCTGGCAAATGTTAGCGAAAATATTTTCTTTTTTATTCTTCTGATGAAGAATTAATTCACTGAAAAGCCAAAAGTCTTGTTGGCATTGATGTGGTGGCTGAGTTTCCCACTGATGTAAAATGATGCAAGTACTGTATTCGCTCCTCTTTTCCACAGAAACATGACAGTAATCATAGCTGTTGTCTTTCTAGCTGCCCTCAAGTTGACTCTCAGCTCATGCTGACCCCATTGACAAGTCAACAAGACACAGCCCAGTTCCAGCTCAGCAGCAGGACCAGTGCGTCTCAGCTCATTGGATGTTCATGGGCTGAATTCCATCTTAATCAGCAAGCTCCATGGGAACCTGCTCAGGATCATGAGCTACGCTGGCTAGGAATTGAGCTTGGCAGTTCTGCATGGAAGTGAGGAGTCCTGTCAGAGAAACAGCACTCCTCCCACCCCCACATCCCACGCGTGGTCTTTGCATGCAGAACATTTTGATTCACGACAAGCCTAGAGAGCGGAACTGCTCTGTAGGATTTCCTAGGCTAGAATCTTGCCAGGAATCTTTTCTCCCATGGAATTGTTGGTTGGGGCCAACCACCAACCTTTCCGTTAGCAGCCAAGCACTTAGGACTTCTGAAAATCATCATAGGTATATGGATGAAATGCAAATAGCACTCAGAATCCCCCAATGTATGGGCAGGGGAGAATCTTGGTATCTTCTTTCTATTATCAGAGGTAGGCATCCACCAGCCTCTAGCTTTTTGACTTATAACTACAATTCACACCTGTGGACTTCAGGCAGCCTGATTCAAAAGGCAAGATGCAACTGAGCACATCCCAAACAGTTTCTATCTTGGATCAATGTTCAACTTAACTAGCTACTGTTGGCTTTGTAGACTCTTGCACCTTCTGGATTGTAGAATGTACCTGCCAACCAGCATGGTACCTAGAGCACCCACTTGGCCAAGTGCTGCTAAATGTACTGGACCTTTCTAAACTTCCTTAGATTTGAATCTTGGCTGGAACAGGGGCTATAACATTATGGTTTTCTGAATAACTAGGCTCCCTGTATCATGACCTTCCTGGGACCCCTGTTCATTGCTAACTATGTAGCATTCTCTTTGTCAGGCAGGGAGTACAATGATCTTGTCTGCCAGCATGTGACTTTTAGTGTCATTGTGGGTTAAGGAATACACCTCCGTGAATAGTTCTTTACCTGCATCTACCTCTACCATACTATTCTCTGATTCTTGTAACTGGTTTTCGCTGCCACCTCCATTTCTATGGCTTCCCAAGTCTATTTCTGACCCAATAGAGTCAGAATTGAACTTCTAATTATTTCCATGTCAGTTATTTACTCCGTGTCCTTTAGCACTCATATTTCTGCATCTTCCAAAATAGACTTATGATGGAGATGCACTCCTTATGCACTCCTTATGATGGAGATGATCTTCTAGCAAATCCACATCAAAGGAAACTGTCTGTTTCACAGTGTCTGATTAAAAGTATAGGCTCTGGCACTAGAACCTCCAAGTTCAAATCATGACTCTACCTCTTATTAGACTATGTGAATTAGGGCAAGTTATTTCTCCACCTTTTAAAGTTATTTAATCTTCTGTCTCTTGTTTCTCACACGAAAGATGGGAATACTAATTGTGCATAAATGGTAGTTGAAGGATTAAATAAGGGGAAAATCATATAAGGCTCTTCAGGCAGCACTGGCAAGTAATAAATGCATAATGATTTTCAGTCCAGAATACCAGTTTGCTTCCACTGTTCCTAGATCAAACGGAATGAGCTCACTAAATTCTTCTGTGCCAATTCACCTCATTGGGAGTCCTCCTCTTTTTCATTGAACAAACATTATTTCCCCATTGTTCTATTCATT
Source organism: Nesogale talazaci (assembly GCA_004026705.1). NCBI lineage: Eukaryota > Metazoa > Chordata > Mammalia > Afrosoricida > Tenrecidae > Nesogale > Nesogale talazaci. The sequence goes on from PVJH01017979.1 coordinate 6,958, forward strand.
CAATTGATCTGCAAACCCAACTGAAGACAATAGTGCTTTGAGTCCTTCTCACTTTAAGCAAGCAATATAAGTCATCTGCATAAAGCAGGTTGTTTATGAGTTTCCCCCCAATCCAGATACTGTAGTCTTCATCATATTCCAGCTTCTCTGATGATTTTCTAAGAACATAGATTGAATAAGTATGATGAGAGTACATAACTCTGATGCATACCTTCCTTGGTTTTATACCATATACTATCTTCTTGTTCTATTCACACAACTGCCTCTTGGTCCACAGAAAAGTTCTGCATGAACACAGTAAAGTGTTCTCAGAATTCCCAGTTTTCTCGAAGCGATCCATAGTTTATTATGGTTCACACAGTTGAAACCTTTGCATATTCAATAAAAACACAAGTAACCATCTTTTTGGTGTCCTCTGCTGTCAGCCAATATCCATCTGAATTCAGCAACGTTAGGCTTAAGATCCTCTGATTCTGTTGGTTTTATGTGCCATTGTGTTGGTTACATCTCTTAACAACCCTATGTACAATAAAATAAAACACTGCCATCACATACTAGAGTATAATGGCCTAACTGACTCATGGGATGACACAAAAGCAATTTGCTAACTCATTCTATTTGGTATTGGAATAACACTAAAACACAGGGCGATTGTGTATTAGCGGCAGAATTGCTGCCTTCCACTGTGGTAGAGTGGTTACTATTAGGCTTCGGTCCTCATAGCAGAAAGTTCAAAGGCGCCAGCAGTTCCTAGGGAGAAAGGCTGGGCTTTGGACTCCTATGAACAGTCTTGGGAACTCGCAGGGTTCTCTGTGAGTTAGCATTGACTCGATGACCATGGGCGTTTTTGCTTGGTGGTTTATTTTATGTGGTAGATGGATCTGGTTTGCAGCAAAGACAATTCATGATCAGCCACCACACATCTAACAGTATAGCCTTACATGTTGCTATGATGCTCGATGAGGAACAGATGTCTCTGGAGCTACTAGGCTAGAACAGACCAGTAATAAACACCTGGTAACCTGCTTCTGAAAATCAGCCAATGAAAACACTATGGATCGCAACAGTGCAATCTGTACCCAATTATGGAGATGGTACAACACCAGGGAGTGTTTTGTCCCACTGCATAGACTGTCACCACAAGATGGGGGCTGACTGGGTAGCACTTAACAGCAACAACCACAGCACTAGTTACAGTGTGATGCTTTGAGACGGTGACGATCACATGACCCCCAAGTGCCTTTCTTCCAAATACGTTCCATAGAGATTAACAGTTCTGGGACCAAATCCGTGGAAGCAAAGTCTCTCGGAGGTTGAGAGATCACTTTTTAAGGTGTTGGTTATTATAAAGATTTTTTTCTGTGTATTCCTAGAGCCCCGAGGCCTTGCAGTGTCATAGGATGAAGGGTTATAATGAAAGCCTGCCTGGGAACCCTTATATCCTCTGTGGGTTTGAATACTTGCTCTGAGAAGGAAGGATCTATCAGGCCCTTGTGTGTCTCTAAAACCACAGCCAGTTCAGTGGAGGGCAACATTAATATGATTATTTTTCTAATCATTCAGCAGCCCAGGATACTCTTTGCAGTCATTTGGAAGTGTTCCCCTCTGCATCGACCACTCTCCCGGTACTTAGAATTCCAGTTCCTTCTAGAGATATTTTAAATCCTGCAATTCCCACTGTTATTATTTGGAGATGAGTCCTATTCTCCACACCTTGCCCTTGTTTCGAAATGACTCATCTAGGTGTTCTGGGGGCGGGGGGGCGCACAGGGGAGCATGCTACCTGTCTGCAAGTTCAGGATCTGAGGTACCACAAGGTAAAGTGTTGGTGAAATTAGATGGGTGACAAGAATACTTTCAGAATGAAAGAGCCAAGACATTTCTGCCACTTAGCTTGGTGGATTGTGACTGCCACCACAGAGGAGCGCCATGCAGGCCTTCTTTCGTGCCAGAGCTGGCTGCTCGGCCGCAGAGTGTCGTGAGCTGACAGTCTCCAAACAGCAGCACTTTCAGGATCCAGCTCGTCTTCTAGGATGAACTCAAACTCTCTCCAGGCAGGCCTCAGACAGGAACTGAAACCCAAACCCAACCCCCTTGCCATCTCACATTGCTCTTAACATATAGCGACCCTATATGACAGAGTGGACTTGCTCCGTATGGTTTCTGAGCTCTCTCACCTTTCTCCTGAAGAGGCTGGTGGATTCTAACCACTGACCTTCGTTTGGCAGCAGACCGCATCAATGCATATGCCACCAGGATTCCACGACAAGAAAAGGCCCGACTTTGTGCACAACCCAGAGAGAAACGTTTGTTCTAGCGCATCCTGTTCGATTGGTTGTGACTATCAAATCTTCACTGAGGCCTGAGGTTCTCCCTGCTCAACCCTGTTTCTTTGTTTCTATTTCTTTTCTCTCGTCTTTTAAAAATAATTGTATTGGGGGCTCATATAACTCTCATCACAGTACATCCATCCATCCATTGTGTCAAGCACATTTGTACATTCGATGCTCCCATGATCGTTTTCAAAGCATTATCTCTCTACTTGAGCCTTTGATATCAGCTCTTCATTTTCCCCCTTCCTCCCTCTCCCTTCCTAAGGAACCCTTGATAACTTACAAATTATTATTATTATTATTTCATGTCTTGCACTGTCCAATATCCCTCCAACCCTCTCGTCTGTTGTCCATCCCCCTGAGGGGAGGGTATAGGTAAGTCATTGTGATTGGTTCTCTGATTCTCCCCCCACCTTCCCCTCTCCCTCCTGGTATGGCTACTCTGAATATTGGTCCCGAGGAGTTTATCTGTCCTATATTCCCTGTGTTGCCAGCTTTTATCTGTATAAATGCTCTGGTCTAGCCAGTTTTTTAAGGTAGAATTAAGGTCATGATAGTGGGGGGGGGAGAAAGCATTAAAAAAACAGAGGAAAGCTGTATGTTTCATCAGTGCTACACTGCACCCTTACTGGCCCATCTCTCCACAACCCTTCTGTAAGGGGATATCCAATTGCTTACAGATTGGCTTTGGGTCTCTACTCCTCACTCCCCCTTTCATTCACGTTATAATTTTTTGTTCTGGGTCTTTGATGCTTGGTATCTGATCTCATCAACACCTCTTGATCACATAGGCTGGTGTGCTTCTTCCATGTGGGCTTTGTTGTTTCTCAGCTAGATGGCCACTTGTTTATCTTCAAGTCTTTAGGATCCGAGACACAATATCTTTTGATAGCCAGGCACCAAAACTTGGGTGGGAGATGGGCTTGTTTTCAAAACTCAGTGAGAAAATCATTATTGCCAAAAGTCCTTAAAATACTCTTAAAGAAATCAAGTTCCCGAGGAACTCTGATAATAGGCTTCTGGGGGACAGGGCTTAGCACCTCATCAGACTTGATTGGAAAACATACATAAGGGTAAGCAGACAGGCCTGGAACTAGCTATTGATTTTTTTCTTGTTTTAATTTCTGCTTTTGTTTGGTTGGTTATTTTGGGGTTTTGTTTGTTTGTTTGTTTTTGCCTTATGTCTGTCTATATAGAGTAGGCAGGACAAACAATCCTGAGGAGAAAACAATGGGTCTGGCTGTTCCAGGAGAACATGGGAGATGAGGGGGCAGGGCAGGGAGTGGTGAGCTTACAAACTCAGGGATAATGGAACAACAAAAGATCTAAAATTGAAGGGAAGGAGGGCGTATATTACCTGGTGGGGTTTAATCAAGTGCAATGCATCTGAGAGGAATTACTGAGAGCCGAATGGAGGGTGAGAATGACAGGGGGATAGGAGGAGAATGAAAGGAAATAGAGGAAAGAAGTAAGAGGCAAAAGCTATTTATAAAGGTATAGCTATAGGCATATATGTGTAAATATATATATATTAATTTATAATGAAAGGGATAGAGGCCAATATATTATATGTTAAGACTTTGGACCGCAACTACAGGCTTCCCTTAACATAAGAACATTTTTGTTCTATTAATCTGGCATTCTTTGATACTTATCTTCCTGACACAATTACTGACGACAAAATGAGTGCATAAGCAATTGTGGTGAAGACATCAGATAGTGCTCGCTATCCAAAAGTATAGTGTTTGGGGGTCTTAAGGACTTGAAATTAAACAAACAGTCACCTAGCAGGGAAGCAAATAAGCCCACATGGAAGAAGCCCACCAGACTGTGTGATCATGAGGAGTTCAAGGGATGAGGTATCAAAATATTCAAAACAAACAATTATATTGATGTGAATGAGGGGGTTTGGTGTGGAGACCCAAAGTCCACCTGTAGACAATTAAATACCCCCCCACAGAAGGGTTATAAGGAAAGGATGATTCAACCAAAGTGCAGTATAGCCCCAGTGAAATACACTTCGTCCTCTAGTTCAGAAGTTCTCAACCTGTGGGTCACGGGCCCTTTGAAGGTCAAACAATCCTTTCATAGGGGTCACCAGAAACACATGTTTCTGATGGTTTTAGGAACTAAGACATCGCTCCTCTGTCTCCAAGCGGAGCCATCGACATGCGGATATGCCCATATACGAGTACCCCGCGTGAAGACTGTTACCCATGCTACACCATGCTTCAAGACAAAACTTCATTTATTTGTAATTAGAAATAGATTTCACAATATCTAATTATACATTGCTTTTATGATTAATCGCTATGCTTTATGTTCAATGCCTAACAATGAAAATACATCCTGCATATCAGATATTTACATGACGATTCATAATAGTAGCAAAATTACAGTTATGAAGTAGCAACGAAAATTATTGTATGGTTGGGGGTCACTACCACATGAGGTACTGTAAGGAAGGGTGGTGACATTAGGAAGGTTGAGAACAACTACTCTAGTTCCTGAATGCTTTCCCCACCCCACTACAATGACCCAGTTCTTCCTTACCAATCTGGCTAGACCGGAGAACACACATTGGTATAGATAAGAGTTCTAAGCACATGGTATGTACAGATAAATCTCTCAGGAACAGCAGTGGGAGTAACGATATCATGGGAGTAGGTGAATGGCCAGGAAGGGGGAGAAAGGGGGAAACCATCACAGAGTTGGATATATAGCCACCCCCCTAAGGGGATGAATAACAGAAATGTGGGTGAAGGGAGACAATGGACAGTATAAGATACAAAATAATAATAACAATATATAATTGATCAAGGATTCACGAGGGTGGGAAATGGGGGAGGGAGGGGGAAAAAGAGGTGCTTATACAAAGGGCTCAAGTAGAAAATATTTGGAAAATTATGATGGTAACCTATGTACAAATATTCTTGATCCAGTTGATGTATGGAATGTAAAGAGAAGATGGAATATAAATGTAAAGATAAAGAATGGAAAAAGCTTAAAGAGCACTCAATAAAATGATTTTTAAAATAAGAGAAATACTCTGAAAGGATTGGATACTGTTTAATTTCTGACATTTAGGAATGTTGGGCCTCCCTGTTAACCTAATTCATTTTTTAATAATTGGATTTTTAAAATTGTGAATCAGATAGGGGGTCTATATCTCTGATCTAGTGTCTCCTTCCTGGGAGGCCCAGAAAAAAAGCCAGCTTCTATGAGTGATTTTACCACAATTGGGAAGGCCCTGATGTATTTGTCTAATCATCCCTTTGTCTGCCTACACACACCTCCACCACCATTACCAATCAGGGTATTAAGAAGGAAAAAATAAAATACCTGTTTTCATTCTGATTACTATGTTCAGCTAACTAGTAAGAAATGGTTAAAGTTTTCTCTTTTTCTCAATATTATTCAACAAATTTTAATAGACCAAATGGTCCATATCTTAGTTAACTAGTGCTGCTATAACCAAGACACCACAAAGAAATTCATTTACTCACAATTTAGGAGGCTAGAAGTTCAAATTCAGGGTGCCAGCACTAAGGAAAGACTTTTTCTCCCTGTTAGCTGTGGATATTCATCCTTGTCTGTTCTGAGTTTCGTCTCCTGGACAATTTTCATGTCGTTTGGCTTAGGTCTTCCCATACCTCTACTTCTCTCATTTGCTTGTTGAACCTCTTTTAAATCTAAAGAAAATGACTCAAGATACACCCTATTTTAATCCAGTTTTAATGACACAACAAAGACAGCCCATTCCCAAATGGGATTGTAACTAAGAGATAGAGGTTAGGATTTATAACATAATTTTATTGTTGTTGTTAGGTACCATCTAGATGATTGGACTGATTGAAACCCTGTGTATAACAGAACACAATACTGCTTCGTCCTGTGTCATCCTCACAATGATTGCTATGTGTGGGTGCATTGCTGCAGCCATAGTTAATTCATCTCATTGAGGGTCTTCCTCTTTTTCAATGATCCTCTACTTTATCCTGCAGGATGTCCTTCTTCCAGAGACTGGGACCTCCTGACAACATGTCCAAAGTACATATCAGCATTTCATCATCCTCACTTCCAAGGAGAAATTAGCTATAATGCTTCTAAAATATCTTTATCCTTTTGACATTCCAATCTTTATCCAAACCGTAATTCAAATGCATCGATTCTTCTCCAGTCTTCATATTCGTTCTCACAATTTTACATGAATATGAGATGAATGAAAATAATGACTTGAGGGCTGAGCCCCAGTGGCATAGTGGTTGTGCGCTGGACTGCGGCCCACTGGGATGGAGGTTCAAATCCAGCAGCAGCTCTCTAGGAGCAAGGCTGGGTATCCTACTCCCACCACCAGAGGGCAGTGACACCCCCCAAGGAAAACAAAGAAACAAACCAAAAAAAGAGAAAAGAATGACTAGAGTCACATGCACTTATTAGACTGGAAAACTAGTGATATTCATGTATGTCATATGTATGTATATATGTACTCACACACATCTGAAAAAATGGTTCCTATAGTAGAAGCTGGGTTTTTTTTCACATCCACCAGGTTTGTAGTCTATGGGTCATATGTTAAACTGGAAGTTTCTCCTGACCTGCGTAACTTTCAGGGCTGATGAATTTAAGATGGGCAAGAAAGCCACAAGCTGGTGGCTCCAGAGGCAGATAAATCTAACGTCACTATATCAGATTGCAGGCCTCTGCTGATTCCCAGGATCAGCAGGCAATGTAGCAGGCCATTGGTTCAAGGTCATATAATCAAAAGTTGATGGGCCAGATACAGGATCCAAACCCAAGAAAAAAGAAAAGCAAACTTTCCCATACTATCCTTATGTAAGGAGGCCACAACTCCAGACAAAGTTTTCTGTAAATTATAACGCTATTGTAACTTGGTTAAGGGTGTCCACCTTAATCTACCCCACTACAGAAGTTGTAATGCATTGGGTTAAGTAAGGTCATTGGCTATTACTAGGTGTTAACTGCCAAGAATCCTACTCCAGCCAAGTTGACAAAAAACCACAACCATCACATATTTCAACGCGATATGCAACACTTTAAAGAGGTTTTATGTAACAGTTTTTCAATGTAATATGGTTTGATTCTATGGTTGCTGATTGCTGATTGCTAGTATAAGTAAATAAAATACTTGACAACTTCAATTTTTTTGTTCATGGGGTTGCTGTGTATTGATCCAATTGTGAAGATTTTTATTTACTTTGCATTGAAGAATTATTCATACTGAAGACTGTAGTCTTTGATCTTCATAACAAGTGCTTCAAGTCCTCTTCACTTTCAGCAAGCAAGGTTATGTCACCTGCACATCAAAGGTTGTTAATGAGCTCTCCTCCAATCCTGATTTTTTGCTCTTCTTCATACAGTCCAATTTTCCCAATGACTTCTTTAGCACACAAATTGAATATTGGATATGATGAAAGAACAATGCCTTGACACACACCTTTATTTCGCTTAAAACATTAAGGGTCATCTTGTTCTTTTTGAAGACTGCCTTTTGATCTTTGTACAGGTTCCACATGAGCCCAAAGATGTGTTCTGAAATACTTTTTCAACATGACCCAAAGTTGTTATGGTACACACAGTCAAATGACTTTGCATGACCTATATAGCACATGTAACATCTTTCTAGTCTTTGCTGTCAGTCAAACGAGATCCATCTGATGTCAACAACAATAGCTTCATTCTGCACTAATTTTAGGGGAACACAATCCAGAACAGTTCACAAAGTGAAACTTCTAAGGAGCAAATAGCCAAGTCAGGGTACATAAAAGCAATCAATTCATTTCAGCATACTTCCTGAAATGGGCTCTGTAGATGGACGGCATCACACTGTCTGGTCTGTTTAATTCTCCAACAAATTCCCAAGAAAATTTTTGACCAGCTCATCGTTATCTGTCAGCACAATCTCTTTATTTTTTCCATTACTTTAGGTATGACTAGAAACTTCAAGCTTTGCTTCAATATCTCCAGAATGATAAGTTAGATATGAACTCAGAAAAATGTGAAAATTAGTTATTGATTGGAAAAAGTCATATTCTTGGCTCATATAGCTTTGCCCAATGGTTTACAGATTAGTTCCCAAATGATGTGCTCAATTACAAGCAGGATTCTTCTTTGTCCTCTCAAATATTTTTTAAAAATAATGTTAATTCCTCATTTTCTTATTTTTTAATGGTTCCTAATTCAGAAAAGAATGAGGTTTCTAAACAAAGCACCTGAGGTACTCAGGCCATCATTAACCAGTATAAAATGGTCATGACAAGATGAAATATTGATGCACTAACATGTGCACTAAACTAAATTTTACCCAAGACCCTTTCTTCCAGGCCAAGGTGCTAGACATGAGTCACCCATGGTTTTAGGGGAAGTATTCAGAATATTCAGAGACTAGAAGTGCCAAAAATCTTGGCTGTTGAGTTTTTCAAAGCTGGAAGTTCAGGTGGAAGACAGAGAAGATTTGGAAGGATTTGTAACCTAGTTTTCTTTACTTTCCCTGTCCCAGATTCTTCAGAGTTGGGAAACATGGGAGTGTAAAGTGTAGGAACATCAAGCTTCACTGGCAAAAATCTCATCAGTGACCAGCAGCAGCTAGTTATGTGCCAAAGGAACCCACTACTTACTTGAAAAGGGTGAGAGAATGGTTGCACGACTCAAAGAATGTAACAACACCTCTATATGAAACATATAGAAACTATTGAAGTGGTAGATGGTTTTCTGTGTACATTCTTAAATATATGTGTATACATGTGCATATACATGTATGTATACATATACAAATGTATAGTGCCATATAGTCCGTTTCAACTCATGTATAGTCATTCTCAACTCCACATACAACAGAACCAAGCAAAACACTGCCCAGTCCTATGCCCTCCTCACCCTTGCTGTTATTTGAACCCATCCTAATAGCCACCATGTCAAGTCAGCTCATGGAGGCTCTTCCTTCCTTTAACTCACCCTCTATTTCACCCAGCATTGGTGAACTCCATCACCAAGGACTGGTCAGTCCTGATGACTTTGATAACATGTCCAAAATACATGAGCAAAAAGCCTCACTATCCTCATTTTTAAGGAGCATTCTGGTTGTACTTCATTCACGATTGCTTTGTTTGTTCGGGGGGCATGCCATAGTATTTTTGAGAGTTTATGCCCACATCATAATTCCAAAGGCTTTAATTCTTCTCCGATGAAAAATCCATTGCTACAAATTTCACTTCTCATTTCAAGTGCTCATTGCTGGGCAAGCAAATACATCATTGAGCCATTGAAATTCTCATGCTTAGGCTAAAATGCAGAAGTAGTCATACTTCCATTCATAGCAATGAATCCTGTTGGAACACCATGCCACCACTTAAGACAGAATGCTCTGGGCATGAAAGCTGAGTTTTGAAAGTTGACCCTCCTACTCACAGACTTGATATTTGTAGAGAATCCAAATCCCTGTCTCTAGGTAGCACAAACTGTTTTCTCGCCCTTTTATATGACCCCACTTATTAGAGTTTTAGCAGGAAACCTGGCTTTCTCAAACCAGATAACTTGAGAAGGTTTAATAAGTGGACTATTTACCACAGTGTAGACATTATTTAAGAAAACAAACAAGGTCCCTGGTGACTATGAACTACTGGACACTTTACTATTCCTAGACCCAAAGGGGCAACAAGAGGAAGCAGTTGCCAGTACCAAGAGGGAGCTGGAAGCTATGTGGACAGTGCTGCCTGGTGGGTTCTGTGGTCTTCTGTCATAGAGGCTGGTGGGTTGAACCAGAAACCTTGTAGTTAAGTAGTGCAGGAATTACGTGGAAGCACCACCAGTGACCTTCAGTAGGGCATTCTAAATCCCTGGAAAACTAGCAGAGAAATAAATGCTTTGTCTTCGCTCTCCTCCAACCCCTGCCTTCTATTCCTATTGGTGCCTTCCCCTGGCTGAACCCGAGAACACAGTGGCCCATTGCAAGAGTTTTGCAGGTCACAGTAGTGTGGGTCTGAAAGGACCCACAGAAAACATGGGGCAAGGACTCCTTGACGGGGATCTGACATATGTGAAATAACTTCCTATAAATCCTTGCTTCCTTTGAGAATTGGATCAAAGCAATACACCCTAACAACAGAAAGTGCAAATAGATAGAAATATTTGATTGTTGCGTGACTTTTCAAAGCCTCTCCTCCCGAGTGTATCATAGAGTTCCACGGCTATCAACACATTTTGATCTAGGAGAGAAGTCAGGAGAGAGAGGCAGGCTCACTTTCCTCAGGAATCGCAGAGAACCATCAGGGCGGGCACTTCCCGGCACTCTTCCCAGCTCTGCAGAGCTTTATGTCAGCTTGTCTCCTCTCTAGTACCTGAGTCTCATTCCCTATGCTACTCCTAGGAACTTAGATACCCCAGAGCAAGACCAACACCTGTGACCAGCTGTAAGTGGATCACCTGGGCCCTTTCTTTGCCCAAATCTGCTGAATCTGAGTTACAGCATCGCATCAGGGCTCTGAAGTAGAAGCAGGCTGCTTGTGTGGGACAGGTCATGTGATACTGGGTTGCCTAGCAACACTGGTTGGGAGGCTCTCCTTCCAGAGCAGAGAGAATTGGTTTTTAAAAGTATGTGTGCGTGAGGAGGAAGACAGACACGGAAAGTAAAAGGCAGCAACAGACAAACAGCAGCAACAACAAAAAAACCTAGCAAAGGAGAATTCAGTAAAGAAGTGAGGGGGGAATGGCAGCACGTTTAAGGAGAATAGAAAATGGGAAGCAATTCCAGGAATGGGCTGAAGGGTGGACACATTTGAAAAGAGAGAGACTTGAAGGCTGAAGAGAGAAGTTCCAAAGAGCGAGTGCAGTGCGGGGGATGCCCTCCCTGATAGCTCTCAGCACTTCGTGAGGAAAGTTAGCCTGGCTGTCTCCCCTGTCTTCCCTCTTAGATCAAAATGTGTTTCGGTCATAACCCCGGGAATCCTTTATCACCTGGGTCCACCGCATTCCTCAAACTAGGAATGCGCCTCTTTTATAATGCCGACAGTGATGACGCCCTCTGCGCACCGCTCTTCCCAGTTTGCCAAGTGCTTTCGCAGTTGCGTCTCCTGGGACCCTCGAGGCCGCTCTGTGAAGGTGAAGAGGCAGGCATTGCCAGCACTTCCAGTGTGTACATGGGACAGCCGGCGATGGGGACTTGCCCAGGCAGGGCCCCACATAGAATAAGGCTAGAGACAGGGCTGTGACGGGCGCCCGGACTACACAGTCCAGGTCGGGGTCCGGTGGCAGCTTTGCTTTCCGGTTGTACACTGAGTGTGCTGGACCTAGCCGGGAGGGACTTGCTCTCCACCATCGACTACATGGTGAGCTGCAGCAGGACTGCAAAATATCACATCAGTAGGGAGCTTCCTCTTTGTCTTTTTCCATCACCACCACCCTCCCCTGTGAGCAGATGTGGGCACTCGTGCTTAATGGACCCAAGTGTGTAGCCAGCACCCAACAAGCCCTTAGATATTCCTGGGCACCCATCCTCTTAGGAAAACCTCAACTCCTTCCTCTTCAGAGCCACCACAAATGGGTAGGGGGGCAGGCTGTTTAAAGACAGGAACAATTAGTGACCAGAGTTCGAGGCTGATAATTGAATGCCTAAGTGATGCTTGAGCACAGGGATGGAGCAGAAACAAATTCAAGACTTCTTTTGATCCATCCAGCTTCTGTCCTTCCACACCCTCCTCTGTATCCACTGGACCTGCTGACAAGGAATTTCCCAAACTCTCATCCACCTACTCAGCCACCTACAGTGCACCCTCCCTACCCTGTACCAGTTTTGTTGTCTTGGCATTCAAGATTATAGTGTCCAGGTTCCCCTCTTCAATTTCCTATCTACTTCCTACATACAGACCGCTCATCTGGGAGGAAAAAAAAGAGCTACTTCCCAAAGAGTCCTGGCAGCGCAATGGTAAAGGACCGGCTACTAATCCAAGGGTCAGCAGTTTGAACCCACTACCCCAGTCCATGTGAGTAAGATGTGACCATTTGTTTCCACAAACAGCCTTGGAAGTCCTATAGGGAAGTTTTGCTCTGTCCTGTAGGAATGTGTGGTAGTTATATAATCTGTTGTCAATTTGAGAGGATTAATAGTAATGGGGTGGAGTTTAGCGCCCAGCTGGATGACCTCATTTGGAGGTGCTATGGAGATAAATAGCTCACTGGAGGAATAGGACACAGGCTCACTCCCTGGGAGACATTGCAGCTGACAAGACACATGGAACTATACTAGAGCCCTGAAGCTGAAGGAGTCACGTGGAAGCCCCTACCAGCACTGAGATGTTTCCACTGCCACTGGATCCACAAGATTTTCTACCCACTGGCCTGTGATCATCCTGCATTTGGCATCATTGCATGTGTTTCATGAGTCTGAAGAGGAATGTATAGATTGGAATCAGATATATGGGCTAATATCAGACTTATGAACTTGATCTTGGCTGGGATGTTTTCTCAATATTCAATTGCTCTTGTATGTAAAGATCTTTCTTATATACATATGGGTGTCTATGGATTTGTTCCTCTAGTCTACCCTGACCAAGACAGGTTTCTATGACTCAGAAGTAATTGAATGACAAAGGGTTTGGGTTTTGAGTGATTATAAGACCTGGTCACAAGAGAAATTCTTGTGGGACATTTTGAGGGCAAGAGGGGAAGTAGCTGCTATTTTGTAGCTCACCCACATTTTATCTTAGCCGGTGGCTCACTTTGTTGTCATGAGGCATCATCCAGGCCCAACTGCACCACTTTCTCCTGCATGTATTTCAGCGGCTTTACTTCTGGGATAGGTGTATAACTTTAATTCCATGATGAAGAGTCCCTCCCATGCGCCCATGCAAGTTCAACTTTCTCGGTACTTACACTTGCAACCTACAAGGAGGTTTCAAAAACTTGTGGGGAAATTCCATGATCGCTTCATTCCACTTCTCCGTGAACTTTGCAAAGACTCCTTCCATGAGTCTCCTAGGTTCACTCCAAAACAAGGGCAGGGTCATTTCCTGCACGGCCCTTTTTGCCCCCTAGATCTTCTATTTCACATAGACAGGGGAATGTTAGAAGTTCAAACTGGATTCACAAGAAGATGTAGAACAAGAGATTTAGTTCTAGAAGGATTTTTGTGCTCTATGGGCAATGCAAAGGCATTCAACTGTGTGGATCATACCAAATTAGAGATAATATTGAAAGGAATGGGAATTCTAGGGCACTTCCCATAATTGTGTTCATGCAGAACTTACACATAGACCAAGAGGAAGTCACTTAAAAAGGAAAACCTGCAAGGAAATAGAGCAGCAGTTGTCAACCTGTGGGTCACAACCCCTTTGGGGGTCGAACGACCCTTTCGCAGGGGACCCTCAATTCATAACAGTAGCGAAATTAGAGTGAAAAAGTAGCAATGAAAATAATTTTACGGTTGGGGGTGGGTCACCACAACATACGGAACTGAAAGGGTCGTGGCATTAGGAAGGTTAAGAACCACTGGAATAGAGAATCGTTTGAAATCAGGAAAGGGTTGGATCATTTCACTATATTTATTCAATCTGCATATTGAGAAGTTGGATTATATGAATAAGAATGATGTATAGGAAAGCTTACAAAACTGCAATATGCAAATGGCACAACCTGGCTTGCTGAATGCCAATAAGATCTGAAGCATCATGTAGTGAAGAATCTGTACACAATAGGATGACACCTTAAGGCCAGTCCTCACAGCTGGACCAATAAGCAACAGAATGATAAATGGAGAAGAGAGTGGCATTGTCAAGGCTGTCATTTCACTTGGATCCATAATCAACAACCATAGAAGCAGCAGACAAGAAAGCAAATGGTGCACTGGATCAGGCCGATCTGATGCAAAATACCTCTCTGAAATTTTAAAGAGCAGCAATGGACCTTTCAGTGAAGGATCCATGACTTGGCCTCAGAGATAGGGTGGCTCCCATTCCAGACTGCCACAAACCAGGGACGGCTCCAGTGGAGTGAGCCCGCGAATGTAAAACTATGTTCACACTATTGTGTAGGAGCATTCTGAGCATTTTTGAGATATTGTGCAGTTTATCAAAATGTGGCCCAGAAACACAAAGTGAGTTCATGCCAGGAGACAAATGACGCCGGCACACTGGCTTCATCCAAGGTTGTCACCACTTCCAATTCGGAAATTCAGCAAAATCTGCAGGGCACCATAAAGTGAAGTCCAATGAAACCAGGTGTGCTTGCAGAAGTATTTTTCATAAAGCGTGCTATTAACATAAAGTGAATTAAAACTACCTTTTTAATTAAAAAAAAGTGTTGAAGCATTGAATCCAGCTATTAGCAAAGAATATTTAAGATACCATGGACTGCCAGGAGAACAAACAAATCTTTCTTGGAAGAAGGGCTGTCAAAATGCTCCCTAGAAGCGACACTGACAAGACTTCGTCATGTATTACGGAGCGCTCATCAGGGTGGAGAATGTCTCTGAAGAAGGACCTTATGCTAAGTGAAGTGGAGGGTCATCGAAACAGAGGCAGACTCTCAAGGAAAGGGACTGACACAGTGGTTGAAATTATAGGCTCAAAAATGACGAGTGTGAGAATGGCGCAGGCTGGGGCAACGCAGTGTTCCATTGAGCTTTTGGATCATGAGGAGCTCGAACAAACTGGAGGGCACCTGACTACCACCACGGAAGCTTGATGATCTGTGCTTTTTTGCTAGACAAAGGCCTGTTCCCTCTTCCTCTCCTCCATACCTGGAAATATTAAGTGGTTTGGATGTTTTCCTTGGCTGTATCTCAGTCTTTTGAAGGGATTTAGTCACAAAATTTCCTTTCATTCCCTGACCTAGAGTGTGACCACTGAGAGGAACAAAGGGGCTTAGTGTGGGTACCAGAAAGAGCCCTCTGTACCAGTTGGGGGTATTCTGATGATACTAAAATGAGAGATGAGGAATCATTTTAATGCTAACACCCCTAGTTTCAGATGTGTATGACTTCAAGGAACATAAATGCGTACAGATTTTAATAGAAGACTAACAGGGTCGAAGTCTCAGACATTGGAAGCTTGTAAAACATATCCTTTATTGAACAAGACATGTAGTCTAATCCTATGAAACACATGATGTAGTGGGATCAATTTTGAAATGTGAATTTTAGATGTCTCAGAAGTCTAAACGATAAATCATGTTTTGTTTGTTTTAAGTACTTTCATCATTTCCCTTTGACTTTCTTCCAGGTAGTGCCTCCCCTGCCTTTCAAGACTCAGATCCTTCCATAGGTTTTGGTGGATGCGTTATGGAACAGCGTCTGTAGAGCTAAAGGTCTAAATTTGGAAGCAAGTGTCCTTTCCTTGTGGACTTTCCCAGAAAGTGTTCTACCAGCTTGCAGTGATTGCACAACTCACATAGCCATGCAGTTTCATATACAGCTTGGGAAGCAAGTATAAGCATCAGACCCTTCTTCTGGAATGTCTCTGACCTCTAATGTGTTTAATATCGAATTGCTTCTTGATATAAAGCTCTTTTCTATACATAGATACATATTCAAATACATATATCATATACATAAAATCAGTTTCACTGGTTTTGTTTCTCTAGACCAGTGGTTCTCCACCTTCCTAATGTCATGACCCTTCCAGACAGTTTCTCATGTTGTGGTGACCCCCTAACCATAAACTTATTTTCATTGCTTCTTCATAACTATCATTTTGTTATTGCTATGAATCGGGCAGCCCCTGAGAAAGGGTCATTCAATCCCCAAAGGGGTTGCAACCCACAAGTTGAGAACCACAGTTCTAGCCAATCCAATCTAACACACCTGTCTCTGGGCACACGGTGGGACCAGTTAGTGCAGAGGATAGGCTGCACATGATCATGGCCCTTTTTTTCAACCTTAAATGGGCCTTCCTTGTTTTTGTCATGCTGGAAGTGAGGACCCAAGAGAGATCATGTATTTTAATTGAGACACTAGAAGCCATTGATTTCATCACAAACTCTATTAAGGAAATTTAAAACTATTCTTGGTCTCTCCTCTCTCCTTCATCCGAAATTCAGTTAGTTATTGATTCCAGTGCCTTCCTCTCTATTACACCTACATCATTTTAGACTGCATAGCTTTCTCAAAGCTTATAAAATATCAAATCTATGCTACAGAGATTATAACATATATACAATATATCACAATAAAATACAAACTTGTATACCATTGACAAGACTGAATGCTAGAACTTGAATCATGCCTTTGCAGTCCTCGAGTGCCTTCCCCGAATCAGGTTTAAGTTTATTGATGTCATAACAACATATATAAGTAAGTCTCTCTTTTTCACAGATAAATAACATCCATTGTAAGGATGGATCACATTTTGTTTAGCCATTCATCTACTGATGGACACATTGGATGTTTCCACCTTTTGGTATTGTAAATAATGCTACAATGAATACTGAAGAATACATATCTGCTTGAGTCCTCACTTTCAAGTTTTCTGTGTAATAGAAAACCCAGAAATAAATCCAGCCACCTATACACCATTGAGCTTCTACAAAGGATCAAAAAACATTAAATGGGAAAGACAACTTCTGAAACAAATGGTGCTGGCAAAGCTGGATGCCCATCTGCAGAAGGATGAAACAGGCCCCATACCTCATCCCATATACAAAAACAAACTCAAGATAGGTTAGAGATCTAAATATAAATTCGAGCGGTATAAGCATCACTAATGACATAATTAGGGCAAACTTTAGGACCTAATACAGGTCATGCACATGCCACCAAATATAACAAAGGGGAGAATACACGATATAAGATGCAGCAGATTAGGGTTGGGGAAAAAAGACATTAACAGATCACTGGGACCTACTAAAAATAAGACACTTTTGCACATGTAAATATTTCATCAGCAGAGTAAAGAGAGAACTCACAGACCAAGAAAATAAGTTTTAGCAATGACACAATAGACAAGGGACTAATTTCTAAAATCCACAAAATTCTGCAACACTTCAATAAGAACAAAATAATAACCCAATTAAAAAATAGGCAAAGAACAGTAACAGGCAGTTCACAAAAGGATACCACACAAACGGCTAACAAACACACGAGGAAATGTTCACCATCACTCGTCATCTAGGAGATGCAAACAAAATAATGAGATACCATCTTAGACATCCAAGGACATTTTAAGTCAAAACAAACAACAACAAAAAATAGAGAGTGGAAAAGTCTGGAGAGAGTGTGGAGAGATTGGAACTTTTATACACTGCTTGTGGGCTTTAAAATGTGTCCAACCATTATTGAAAGCAATATGGTAATAGCTAAAACAACTGGCAATAGAAATGCCATATGGCCCAGCAATACCTTTGCTGCAAATATGCCTTGAAGAATTAAGAAACAGAATACAAGTAAAAGTACATTCTCCCATGTTCATTGCAATACAGTTCACAATATCAAGAGCTGAAAATGGTCCAAATACCCATCAATAGAAGAATGGATAAAGAAACTCTGGACTACTACGCATCCCTAAAAACAGCAATGACATCATGACACCCTTCGTGACCTGGAGGAACCTGAAAAACATTATGCTGAGTGAGGTTATTCGATCACAAAAGGCCAAGTACTGTAAGGACCCATTACTGTAAGGAGAAACACTAAGATGAAGACAGCCTTCTGCTTCCAGCTCATGTCATCTTCTAACTTGGTTTCCCAAGCAATGCAGTAGAGCAGCTGCCTGGCGCCCATGAACCACACATCACCCTCTCTATATGTACATCTTAAAAGCCATGCTGGTGAAGGAGACCTGTGTTAGTCCAAGTTGACTAGAAAAACAAATTCATAGACACTGATATAAAACAGAAATTGTATATTGGGTGAACATCCCAGGAGTCCAGATCAAGTCTGTAAGTTTGAAATTAGCCCATATGTCAGATACCAGTCTACAAATTCATCTTCAGACTTACAAAACATATGCAATAACTCAGAATGTAGGAAGATTGCAGGTCACTAGGTAGAAAGTCTTGTGGATTCAGTGATGGCAGAAGCATTTCAGTCTTGGCGCGGGTCTCCATGTGAATTCTCCAGCTTCAGGACTTTGGCTCCCTCAGTGTTGTGCCATGTGACTTGTCAACAGGAATGTCTCATAGAGAGAGTATGTGCCCCACCTCCAGGGAGGAAGACAGGAGTTCCCAGAACCCTCAGAAGAAGGCCATGCCCACACAGAGTCATCATTGGCTATGACCTGATTAACAGGCTAGACACCACCCCTTCATTCAAGTTGACAGAAGATTATGTCACTGCCACAAGACCCCCTCCCACTTCAGCTGGGGGCAGTTTCTCAAGATTGGGGGGGGGAGAACACCATTCAATTGTTGCCATATAACATCGTGCTAAGGTCACCCAAAATCAACACTCTCTCCTATCAGAGTAATAAGCAAACCTTATTGGAAAATCAAGCCAAGATGGGGGAAAGGGGTGTCTATGTCTTGGAGAAGATGATTACATTTCTGTTGGTAAGAAAACAAGGAGGAGCAACCTCTAACAGGTGGAAAAACTCTTAACAATATGTACGTGGAACCCAGAGGGAGCATATGTCTGGTACAAGATTCCTAAGTGGATACTTTTGACTTAGCTTCTATCTAGACCTTGGTGACCTAGGCCATGTGCTATAGACTACTAGGACTTTAGACCCTGTTCTTTCGAAGAGCACAAGATCACAAAAAAGGACTAGATGTGGAAATCCCACTAAGTGACCTGGTCTTCACTTCAAACTCACCTGTAAGCCTTGGGCTTAATGTGAGAAGATGCAGATGACTCGAACCCTCGGGTATAGGACTGGTAGACCTTGAACTTTGCTTCAGATCTTTTGCCTGGAGGGTGCCCTATGGATGATGGGTGGGGAGTATCACATACTTACTGTTTTAATGGCCTCTTTGTTTGGTCTGGTAGACAAGGTTCTGCCTTTGTGAATAAAGATAATTGAATGTTTTGCCCTATTAGCAACCCCCATCATTTGTGTAAATAGTGCCCAGTTACTTATGAGTTTAAACTATGCAAGTCAACAATTCATGTATTGTGGTTCATGGCTGGTCTATATTTATATAATTTCTTTTTCTAAACTGTGTTTTAAATTCTATACCATTGGCTCAGGGAGATGATTGATAATGCTCCCCAACATAAAAAGTATAAGATGACAATGATGTTTCTAGAGTGAACCAAAGGCATATATAAACCACAGTTATATAAAGGATTTGGGGCTTACACTTAATTCTAGCCCCAATCTAAGAATAATTATTTATTATTAAATATCCCTGCTTAATACTGGGCTTCATGAGGAGATTACTGAAGATATGGATTCTCTAGCAAATGTGGTGAAGAAACAAGATGATATCTGACTATCAGAAAAAATATAATGTGTATCTGAAAGACTTATCTTCAAACAAGTTAAGTGAAGTGTCAACTAAGTTCACACGGAAGAAGCACTCCAGCCCATGTGATCCAAGGATTATAAATAATAAACGCTAAATCCAAAGGACAGAATGGTGTCAGAGTTTATGTTAAGAATATTGGGTTTGCAGAAAGCAATGATGACAATGGAAATCCAAAATTCATATGCAGGGTCCATACATAGATTAAGCTTAAGGTGATCCCCCCTTACTATAGTCTTGGGATGTGAATAGCCTTGTTATCAAACACATGGTAAAGTTGATTATGGAAATATCATTAGGATAAAAGGTAATATCTTGTCATTCCATCTCTCCTTTGACTCACTTCCAAGTTATTTCAGTTTACAAAAAAAGAAGCGAAGAAGAGAACATATGGATTAAGCCTCCAGGAATTCTACTGACCATAGACCAAAGAATTGAATAGTCTTATTATCAAGCGGAGTGTACTGGAAAGTGGTTTATCGCAGATGCAGTTAGGTTAAAATTTAATACCTTATCATTTACTATCACTTTGGCTCATTTTTAATTTGTTCTACTTCGTAATGATTTTTTCTTTTTTACCAAGATTTTTATGTCTTACTTCATTACTGTTGGTTATTTGGGAATTTTTTAATATAGTTTTCTGTTTATGAAATCTAGGATAGGTAAATCTATAGAGATATTAACTGGATTAATGGTTTCTTAAGGGGGATGGGGTGGAGAACTAGATGGAGATTGAAGGGGGTGAGCACAAGATTGTGTGAATGTCTGTACAACTCTTTTTTCAAATCATTTTATTGGGGATCATACAACTCTTATTACAATCCAAACATACGTCCATTATATATCAAGCACATCTGCACATCTGTTGCCATCATCATTCTCAAAACATTTGCTTCCTATTTAAGTTCTTGACATCAGCTCCTCATTTTTCCCCTCCCTCCCTGCTCCCCTTCCCTCATAAACCTTTGGTAATGTAGAAAACATTATTACTTTGTCATATCTTACACTGTCTGATGTCTCCCTTCACCCACTTCCCTGTTGTCTGTACCCCATGGAAGAGGTTATATGTAGATCCTTATAATCAGTTCCCCCTTTATACTCCACCTTCCCTTCACCCTTTCAGTCTCTCCATTCTCACCACTGCTCCTGAAGGGGTCATCTGTCCTGAATTCCCTATTTTTCCCATTCCAATCTGTACCAGTGTGTTTGTACAACTCTTCTCAATATGATTGAGCTATTGAATTGTATGATATGTGAATTATGTGCCAATAAAACTGTATAAAAATAAAAAACTCACTTCCAACTATTGAGTGAATTCTGATTAACAGTTACCCTAAGACAGTGTAGAATTGCCCCTGTGGATTTCTGAGACTATAAATCGTTATGGGTACAGAAAGGATCCTCTTTCCCCAATGACAACTCTCAGAAAAATCAGTTATACCAACATATGCTCCCAACGACGGAGATTGAGAGTTCTAGTTGTTTCACATTGATGTCCAACTTTCCGTATCAGCTCTTTTGCTCCTACTTGCCTATCTTTTCTCTTCCTTCCTAATCTTTCCCTAAAAATTAATTCTTCATGTGATGACCCAAGCAATCTTTTAAAATCCAACTCTGGTCATGCCAAATCCCTGTCAGAGAATCTACAATGGCTCTATTCTTACAAAATAAGCCTGGAATGAAAGACCTACACAAAAAGGCACTACTAGTTCTTTACATATAGTTCGAGCAATCTATTTGGTGGTCCTCAAGCAACCTCTCCCCTATGGGTTACCTTTACTGTTGAACTCTTACCCTTTCTTCCAGCCATTTGTCATTTATTATTGTGTGCAGCCAGTCAATAATTATTAATTAAGCATCTACTATATACCACCACTCATCTGTCAGATTGTCATACTACAGTGACTTGCTTGACTATGTGAAAATGAATGCTGCATCAGGATTGGAGCAGGAGGGGGGGGTCTTATTAACAACCTGTGATATGCAGATGACACCACACTGCTTGCTGAAGGATTTGAAGCATTTGCTAATAAAGATCAAGGATTGCAGTCTTTGGTATGGATTATAACTCGGTGTAAAAAAGACCAAAATCTCACAACTGGACCAATAGGTAATATAATAAACAAACAAAAAGATTGAAGTCCTCAAGTATTTCATCTTGCTTGGATCCACAGTCAATGCTTGTGGAAGGAGTTCAAGAAATCAAATGGCTTATAGCCTTGGGCAAGTCTGCAGCACAATCACTCTTTAAAGTGGTGAAAAACAAAGCTGTCAGTTGGCTGCCTGATGTATACCTGACCCAAGCCATGATGTTTTGAATTGTCTCGTAGGCGTGTGAAAGGTGGACACTAAATAAGAAAAACAGACGCATGAGAAAGTACCAAAAATACGCCTTGGGGCCAGGGCAGGGCACCTCAGCAGACTTGACCAGGAAATACTCTACTCCTAAAGGTCAACAAACAAACCTTGAACTATTTACAGGCTTCTCTTTTTTTCTATCATTGGTTTTGTTGTTGTTTTGTTGCTTTCTTTTGCTCTGTCTTGTTTTTGTTCATATTACTATCTCTGTAGGTCGATATAGATAAGCTGGGTGGGGTAAACAATCTAGAAGACAAAACAACAGGACCAATGGTTCCAGAGGACATGGGAGTGGGAAAAGTGAGTGTTAACAAAACCAGGGACAAGGGAACAACAAGTGATCCAAAATCGGTGGAAGACTTGATCAAGGGCAATATAACTGAGAGGAATTACTGAAAGCAAAATAAAGGCTTAGGATGATAGTGGGACAAGAGAAAAGTAATAAGAAACAAAGGAAAGAACTAGGAGGCATAGGGCACTTGTAGAGGTCTAAATATGCATGTATGTATGTAAGTATATTTATATATGTGATGATGGGGAAATAGATCTATGTACACATATTTATAGGTTTAAAATTAAGGTAGCAGACGACTCTCTCTAGGCCACCTCTCCTTCCCCAACTCCTGTTCTTCCCTCCCTGTCCTCACCTTCCCCACCTTACCCTCTTTTCATGTGGGTCATCAAATGGGCCTGAGTATAGAAAAGCAAAATAAGGAATGAGACATCTTTCTCCTACCATCTATCAACCACACAATGTGCTGTGTTAATGAAGCTCAGAGTATAAATGAATGCCACAATATTGACACTATGACTTCAGGAACAGCTGGATGGTGTCTGGTGAATGTCAAAGAGGGGCAGCCCAATGTACCCACCCAACCTGGGGAGCTGTCAATATTCTGCCATGCTTCCGCTGACTTTGGACCCACAAGAATCTGCACCCAGTGCCCTGCAATCTCCGTGCATCCCACTTCACCTGTCTGCATACTAGGTCTGCAGCTACAAGAGTCTGAAGAGGACCCCTACTGACATAGAACTTAGTGACTGAGATTACCAAAGCTATCTTGTCTAATAAATAACTGTAGATGTTTAACCATAGAGTCAGTACGTAGTATGCCTCAATAATTCTAGATGAATAACTATGAATTCCTCATGGATTATAACTCAATGTAAAACAAAAATCAGCATCCTCACCACTGGACCAATAAGTAACCTCATGATAAATGGAGAAAATATGGAAATTTTCAAGGGTTTTGTCTTACTTGGACCGACAATCAGTACATATGGAAGCAGCAGTTGAGATAAAAATATATGTTTCATTATGTAAATCTGCTTCTTATGCCCACTTTAGAATATTGAAAAATAAGGATGTTGCTTTGTGGACTGGCCCATCTGCATGTGAAATTGGACACTGAATAAATAAGATTGAAGAAAAGTTGATGCATTTGAAATGTGGTTCTGGCAAAGAATCTTGAAGGTATAATGGACTGCTAAGAGGGCAGATTAATCTATCTTAGCAGTATGGCCAGACTGCGCCTTAAAGGCAAGGATGGCAAACTTCTCCTTATATATTATAGACATGTTATCAGGAGAGACCAATCCCTGGAAAAGGACCTCATACTTAGTAAAGGGGAGGGACAACATTAAAGAGGGAGACCTTCAAAGAGTTGGATTGACATACTGACTGCTACAATGAGCTCAAGTACAGAAACATTGTGAGGATGGGACAGGGCAGGGCAGTGTTTCCTTCTTTTGTATATAGTGTTGCTATGAGCAGGGACTGACTCCACAGCACCAAACAACACAGCAATCTTGGAAAATTATCCCACATTCCTTGCAAAACAGTTTTAAATACTTTAAATATTAAAACTCTTAATATATGTCAATTGTGAAAAAAAATTCAAATAAATCACATACCTAGAGAGAATGTAACAAAAAGATGAGCTAAATCCCTAAAAAGTGAACTAAAGAACATCTTGGAGGGAGAATCAATACAATCTAAATAAATCGGTTTTCATCAAATGGCAAGTCCTAATATGTATGGATGTCTATTCTATGAAATTTCATCTATAAGTCATATTCAACTCTGAGACTAATTCTAGAAAGAATTGTTTTTGTTGTTCAAATTGACAAAAAATTTAAATTTAATCTTGAAGAAAAGGATTGAAAATGGAGATCTGAGTACCTAGGTATCAAGACATAAGAGTTAAACTAAGGTAATTATGACAGTGTTTTATTCGTGTAAGAATGGACTAGTCACTCAAGTGAACAGAGTAGAGAATTCAAAAATAGACAATTTCATATATAGATATGTGATTGATGACAATGGAGGCAAAGCAGAGTGTTGGAAGAAAGGCAGTGTTTTCAATCAATTGCGCTTGATCATTGATACATCAAAACCTGATTTAAAACTTATTCAAGATATATAAAATAGTTAATTTAGGGGCTGCGCCCCGGTGGCATAGTGGTTGTGTGCAGGACTGTGGCCCACTGGGTTGGCAGTTCAAATCCAGCAGCAGCTCTCCAGGAACAATCCTGGACCTCCTACTCCCACCACAGCACAGTGATGCTCCCCCCAAAAAAATAGTTAATTTAGATTTTCTTTTTAATCTAAAGATACAATACTACACATTTCAGAGGATCTTGGGAGTATTTTCATTGGCAGAAAATATTAAACAAGATGAAATATGCTTATTATGAAGAGAAACTGATAAGCATGCTATTGGCATTAAAAGGAAATCCCTACCAATACATAAACCTAGGAATGTGAAACAGCAAAACAAAGAATGAGATATTTGTTTCCAGGTCACATAAAGAATTCCTGCTTAGTAACGTAAAAAAGAAAGGAAAATATAAATTAATAATTAAACTATTTGAACAGGACTTCCCATAAGAATATATTCAACTAGTGACTGAGACCTGGTGGCATAGTGGCTGAGTGCGGGACGGCAGCCCATTGGGTTGGCGGTTAAAATAAAACAGCAGCTCTCCAGGAGCAAGGCTGGGCCTCCTACTCCCACCAGAGGGCAATGATGCCCCCCCAAAAGAATATATTCAACTGACTAATAAAAATTTGAAAATCTGTGGTTGAGTGCGGGACTGTGGCCCGCGGGCTTGGCAGTTCAAATCCAGCGGTGGCTCTCAAGAGCAGTGCTGGGTAGCTCCCATGACCACCAGAGGGCAGTGAGGCCCCCCCCAAAAAATGTGAAAATCTACTCAACTTTATTAGTCATGCAGAAACTTAAAGTGGTAATGAGAGAGGACTAGAATGACTAAGAATACAAATATTTCATTTTGGTAAATGTGTGGTGTGCTTTTTGGCATTGTTTTTCCTTGTGAATTGCTATATACATATTTTTACTACAAATACTATAATGCATCACAATTATACCTAAAATAAATTCATAAATACAAATGAGCTCAGTCAACATTACGTTGTGACATACCTTTCTTAGTCATAAATTTTGCTCCTGGACCTTCAGAAAACAATTCTCCTACTATCAGAGAGTTAAATCTAACTTTACAAAAATTACCCTAATTAGGGTTTCTGAGATTGGTTTGAACAGATGACCTTGTGATTAACAGCCCAACAACTCACTAGGGTCCTAAAGTACAAAACATTCTAGAAATATCATTCTACTCACCTCATAGAAGATACGTATTTTCCAATTATGTTTCTTGTATTTTTACTAACCTTTTTTATATACGAACTTAAAAAATTGCAATGTTCTTTGCATTTGTGTTAACCATGGTAAACAGAAGAAACTTGCTGGGCAATGGCCACTTCATTGAAATACAGTCAACAAATTTTGCAATATGGCAGCAAAATTCCACAAGTCCCACGCACACGTGCACACACACACGCACACATGCACACACACGGATGCACGTGCACACACTGTACCTAAAAACCTATCAAAGTAGAGAAAATAAGACATACCATGAGAACCATGAAAAAAATAGAGTCGTAGATGGTCATTGGGCCTCCACTCAAGTATTCCCTCGATGCAAGAATACTTTGTTCTATTAAACTGACATTTCCTGATACTCACCTTCCCCACACAATCGCTGACGCCAAAGGGGGTGCTTAAGCAAATGTGAAGAAAGCTGATGGTGCCCAGGTATCAAAAGATATAGTGTCTGGGGTTTTAAATGCTTGATGGTTAACAAGTGGCCATCTAGCTCAGAAGCAATAAAGCCTACATGGAGGAAGCACACCAGTCTGTGTGAACACAAGGTATCGAAATGATCATGTATCAGGCATCAAAGAACAAAAAATCATATCATAGTGAATAAGGGGGAGTGCAGAGTGGAGACCCAAAGTCCATCTGTAGGCAACTGGACATCCCCTTACAGAAGGTTCACAGGGAGGAGATGAGCAGGTCAGGGTGCAGTATCACACCGATGAAACATACAACTTTCCTCTAGTTCTTTAATGCTTCCTCTTCAACACCCCCCCCAACTATCATTATCCCAATTCTACCTTATAAATCCAGCTAGACCAGAGGATGTACACTGGTACAGATAAGAGCTGGAAACACAAGGAATACAGGGCAGATAAACTCCTCAGGACCAATATTGAGAGTAGCAATATCAGGAGGGGAAGGGAAAAGTAGAGGCAAAAGGGGGAACTGATCACATAGACCTATATACAACCCCCTCCCTGGGGAATGGACAACAGAAAAGTGGGTCAAGGGAGACATCAGGCAGTCTAAAACATGGAAAAAAGAAATATTTTATAAATTATCAAGGGCTTGTGAGGGAGGGAGGGGGAAATGAGGAGCTGATATCAAGGGCTCAGGTAGAAAGAACATGTTTTGGAAATGATGATGGCAATAAATGTACAAATATGTTTGATTCAATAGATGGATGTACGGATTATAAGAGTTGTATGAGCTCCCAACAAAATGTTTTTTCTTAATGAAAAAGAAGAAGTATAGCCAGAATGGATGCTCCATGGAAGGCAGCATGTATTTTGGACATGTTATCAGAAGAGACAAGTGGCAAAGAAGGCTCTGCCTTTAGGGCTTCCCTGAGTGCTCTAGCACCCTCCTTCTGTCAAATAGGCTCGTCTGTCCCTCATGGCAGTTAGGTTGACTTAGAGGAGGCTATGCGGAAGGATAAGCATGGGAGCAATCTAGTTCACACATCATGAATTCAGTCCTGGACCCAGTACAGTTTCCCAGGGGCACAAAAGTTCTTACTAGGGAGTTTCCATTTTGAGCTAGACTCGAAGCAAAAGAAGATACATACAAAAAAACTTCTAATTGTTGTGTATGCATTCAGTATTATACTCTAAATAGAAAAGGAGTTGGCTTACTTAGACCCAAAACTGGACAGGGCTTCTTAAAACCAGGCTCCATCACGTAGTCCAACTGCTCAGATTCCCAAGAGTTATTTTCATATTGCATCCAAAACTTTTTTATGCTTTCACAAGACTCATTGATAAATTCAATGACTGGTTTCTGAGGGGATCTCTTGGGAAGGTGTATCTAAACAACACGTCTCTAAGGAACTTGTATAGCAATCCAGTTGACTCAATGAAAAATTGACGAACAAAGCTATAGACTATTACTCTGCATTTAGCTCTCTTTAGTGATAAAAATGTTTTCTAAATCCAGAAAAAAATAACATTTTATTACTTTTCCCAAGGCATCATTAGGATCACATTGAGGTACTAGAGAAATAGGAAGGCTGTTCATTTTTTCACTAAACAAATAACCTTTATTGGAAAGTCCTACTGGGGACTTTCAGCAAAATGGCAGACTAGGCAGACAAGCTATTCTAAATTTTGCAGTGGTTCTCAACCTACAGTTCCTCATGTGGTGGTGACCCTCCACCCATAAATTTATTTTCGTTGCTACTTCATCACTGTAATTTTGCTACTGTGATGAATCAGGGTGAAAGGGTCGTTTAGCCCCAAAGGTTGAGAACCACTGCTCTACAATAAAGCCATGAATGAAACACATGATCCTAGATCTCTGAACGTCAAAGAAAGTATAGATCAAATACAACTATAGAAGAAGGAAACCATAAAAACAGAAAACATTCAAAGCAGTGCATTGTCAACTGGTTTGACACAGCACTACTATTTTGAATTGTTGCAAGCAGTATTCTAATTGGCCCAGGCCCTGATCATCGGTTCGCCCAAGATAACACCAGCACCAACACTGGTGTCAAGTAACCAGAAATGTGCAATAGTGAATTTATCCCCCACACCCTCCTGGTGACCAGAATTGTGACCACCCAGCAGCTGATGACAACTGTCTATACACTGCCCATACTCCCCCTAAGGATAGAGTCTTGCCCTCTGTGTTTGAAGCCATCCACTCTCTGCCTCCTCGGGCCAGCAGAATACCCTATCCAATGCCAGCCATTCTGCCCCCACCCCCATGCTGCAGCTTGTTTTGCTTTTTCGTTACCTGCACATTTTCCTTTTTATTTCCCTTCCTTTGATTTTCTATTACTGAATTTCTCTTACCTCTTCCCTTATTTTTTCTTTCATATTTTCTCTTTTTTTTCTCATCCTAGGTTTTGCATTTGTGTTTTGATGTCTTTTGTTCTCCTCTCTGGTATTTCCCTTCCCCTTTTCCCATTTGTTCATTTTTGATTTGTGTTGCTGTTTGTTGCATGTGTTTTTTTTTTCTCATCTTTCTTGTTTTTCTATTTTCTTTTGTCCTACCTGGTAGCAAACACAAACTCCACTCACACTGCCCAGCCACAACTACAACTTTGATAGTCCGATCCAATGAGTGAGTACCACCAGCCATGTCTGCACCACCTGATCAATAATAGACGGTGGCCAACCCCAGTCTTCCTAAACTCCTCTCCTTGAACAGCACATCCCCATTCACTATTATAACCACTAGGAGACTAGCGACTAAGTGCTACTAAATAATAACTAAGTGTTGCCAAGCTAGTGTGAAGAGTAGTCCACCCATTTTAATTAAAAAATCAGAAAAAAATAAATCAAATGAAAAAAAAAACTTGTCGGGACTGAGCCCCGGTGGCAGAGTGGTTGTGTGTGGGACTGCAGACCACAGGGTTGATGGTTCAAATCCAGCAGCAGCTCTCCAGGAGCTAGGCATGGTTTCCTACTCCCACCAGAGCAGTGATGCCCCCCCCAAAAAAAAAAGAAAGAAAGAAAACTTGTCAAAGTACACCAACATATAACCACCAATTAAATACAACTATAATACCATAATGTCTCAGAGGCAACAGACAACTTCAGTTCACACAAAGAACCAAGAAAAAAGGTTTAATAAAAGAAACCAAAATACAAAGCTAGAAGGCTGAGCCCCGGTGGTGTAGTGGTTGTGCGCGGGACTGCAGCTCACTGGGATGGAGGTTCAATTCCGGCTCCCAGGAGCAAAGACTGGGCCTCCTACTCCCACCACCAGGGCAGTGATGCCTAAAAAAAAAAATAAAAGATATAAAAAAAATACAAAGCTAGAAAATCTTTCTGAGAAAGAAATGACAGTCAAACTGCCTGGTTTGAAAATCAAAAGAATTAACTGTAGTTACCTTCAACCAATTAAGAGAAAGATCAAGAAAATCATACAAAATCATGAAAACACATACAAAATTCTAGAAAAAAGTCATAAAATTTAGAAATCACACAAAATAAAAATCCAGAAGATTAATCTGAAGATATCAGAAATAGTGCATTTAAAGAGTAATGGAGTAGAACTTAATCAATATAGGGCAAAATTAGTAATGGGGGGGGCATCACTGCCCTCTGGTGGGAGTGAGAGGCCCAGCCTTGCTTCTGGAGAGCTGCTGCTGGATTTGAAGCACCAAGCCAGTGGGCTGCAGTCCCGCACTCAACCACTACACCACTGGGGCTCAGCCCCTAAATTAGTAATATTGAAGATAAATCTTTCACTCTTTATTTGTTAGAGGAGCAGTTAGAAAAAAACAAAAATTTAAAATCGAGATGGCCTAAAATTATGTAGGATATGTCAAGAGAAATAGCTCATGTGTGATCACAATTCCAGAACAGGAAAAGAGGAGACGAACAACAACAACAAAAAGAGTCAATTGTCAAAGATTTGTTCAATGAAAATATTTTCGATGTCATGAAAGATGAGAACACATGTTCTTAATAGTATGAAAGACAAGAACATATCTATCCAAGAATGTCACAAACCCCAAATAGTATAAATTCTCTGTCATTGAGTTAATTATGACGCATAGCAATCCTGTCGGACCTGCCACTGTGGGTTTCTGAGACTCGAACTCCTTTCAGCAACACAAAGTCTCATCTTTCTCTACCAGAGGAGTAGCTGGTAGTTGCAAACCGCTGGGCTTACAGTTGTCAGCCCAATGCATAGTCCACTATACCACCAGGGCTCCTCCAAACAGGATAAGCCCCCCCAAAAAATATCACAAAGACTATCATAATTAGGTTTTTCAAAACCAACTACAAAGAAAGAATTCTAAAAGCAACTTAGGAAGATGAAAAGTTTACATACAAGGGAAAACAAAAAAATCTAAGTTCTGATATATTGCCAGAAGTTACCCCACAGGCAAGAAGCCAAGGGGATGATATATATGAAGGGGAAACACCCTCTCCCATGGAATTTTTTCCAAAACTATGTATTTAATTTTTTTTTTTTACAAAACAACCTTATCACTTTCAAAGTACTCTCCAGTACATTTAAAACATTTGTCAAATCTGTGACTCTATTCTTGGAAACCTTTTTCAAACTCATCTGTTTAGATGGCTGACAGCACCTCCCTCATTTTTCTCCACCTCTTCTACATCATCATCAAATCGGTGTCTTTTCATATCCCTCTTCTTTCATGGAAACAAAAGCAGTTGCACAGAGCAAGGCCAGGTACATGGGGCAAGAGAGGCATGCTTTGTTTTGCCAAAAACTGACGCCCTGAGATACCTGGCATGAGTAGGTGCATTGTCATGGTGGCACAAACGTCTGCCACAAATCAGGCCTTTTGGCCACGTGCTGTTATGCAATCTTTTCAGAACCTCTAAATAGAAAGTTTGATTAACAGTCTGACCTGGTAGGATGAACTACAAACACACTATTCCACTCATATGAAAAAAAAATTACATCATTGATCTTTGATTTCACCTGACGAAATTTTTTGGGTGAGATGACAATGGCATCTTCCACTGACTTGATTGATGTTTGCTTTCAGTGTCATAAGAATAGCACCATGCCTTGTCACCAGTAATGACCTTGGGGGGAAAGTTTGGGTTGCTTTGGAGCTGTTCTTTCAAAGCAAGACATGTTTCCAGTCAATGTTCTTTTTTCTGGTCAGTCAAAACCCAATGCAAAAATTTTGCAGCGACCCTTCTTATCCCCAAGTCTTTGTTAAAATTTGTTGAAGAGAGCTCCAAGATAATCCAGATAACTTCCCCATCTCTTCAATGGTGCATGAATTTTGTTGAAATCTTCATTGATTCAAGAAATTGATGGATGTCCAGAACAAGGTTTGTTTTCAATTGATATTTCACCTTTTACACGAACAAATCACCTATACACTTTAGTTTTTCCACAGTACTGTCTTTGTAAGCTGTGTTCAACATCACAATGGTTTCTGGAATATTTTTCCTGAGCAAAAATAAAAATGTCACAGCTGCACACTGTTCTCTTAAGTCAACCATCACAAAAAAAGAGGCTTAAGCCAAAATATCTTTTCAAAAAAATTCACTGTGACGAGAGAACCTTCCCAGGCAATCCCACTAAGTGCACTAACTCAGCAAGAATTGATAAATGCTTGTCTAGCATGAAAAATGTATACTATGAAAGCTGTGCTCAGTTTTTGTAGTTTTGTTTGTTTGGGGAGGCAGAGTGTTCCCACTTGTATAAGACACTCCTATTTTTAAAATGGGAGCGGTTATCAAGGAGTCAAGTACAATGAAAATGTTTTGAGAATGATTATGGCAATGTACGCACGAAGTTGTTTGATACAATTGATGTATGGATTGCTAGAAGAGCCGCAAGAACCCCAATAAAATTATTTATTTTAAAATATTTTTTTGGTTTTTTTTTTGGGGGGGGGTACATCACTGTCCTCTGGTGGTGGGAGTAGGAGGCCCAGCCTTGCTGCTGAATTTGACCCTCCAACCTCGCAGTCCCGCGCACAACCACCACGCCAGCGGGGTTCAGCCTATTTTCAAATACTTTTTTAAAGGAATAGACTGCCCAATTCAGAGGAACTAGCCACTGAAAAGCGTGTGGATAGCAGCAGAGTATTATCAACAGCCATTAGCGAGATACAAGTCAAAATGAGAGGATAGCATATCATCCTAACATCAAAGAAATTTTTATATAAACAGAACGCAGCAAATATTAAGTTGAGCCCTGGTGGCGCCGTGGCTGTGTGCAGGACTGCAGCCCACAGGGTTGATGGTTTAAATGCAGCAGCAGCACTCCAGGAGCAAGGCTGGGCTTCCTACTTCCACCATGACAGTGATGCGGAGAAAAAAAAGTATTGGTGAAGATGTGGAAAGAGTTGCTATTATAACATTATACAACCACTATGTACCGTGTTTCCTTTACAAATTGGAAATCGAAATACTCTGTGACCCAGAAATCCCACTTCTTTGTATATATTCTAGAGAAATAAGACCTGTGACATGAGTAGATATGTGCACACCTGTGTTCATCACAGCACTGTTTATAATAGCAAATACTAAGGAAACAGTGTAAGTGTCCATGAGTGGCTAAATAAAGTATGCATGCGCATGTATGCAAAGGAATAGGACATAATGTTAAAGAATAATGATGAATCTGTGAACTCCCTCATAACATGAGATAGCTTGGAAATCATTATGTGAAGTCAAATCATTCAATCACATAGGACAAATATTGCATGGGATAACTATTGTAAAAATCACGAAAAATTTACTCACACAAAGACATATTCTTCGAAGGTTACTGAGTGGGAGGGACAGAGGAGTTAGATCACTAACTAACTGTTAAGAGTAGACAGAAAGTAAGTTTTGAGAAAGGGATAGCAATATACAACAAGCAGAAAGTCAGCACAAAATGATCAAGGCTAAGGAGGACACTGGGAGAAGCATGAGTTCAAGGCAACAGAGGTAAATACCATTAAACATACAATCCTGAAATTACAATAATAACAAGCAGATTAGGTGTGGGAAGATGAATAAAGTGTACCCACAAATATGTATATATGTTTGAGAGACGATAGTTCTACATATGTACTTGCATATGTTACAAATAGATCCATGAATATCACAGAGAATACAGAAAGCAATATGATGGAAAAAATTAGCAGTAACTGAACATTTTGAATGAGATATTGGACCTGGGGGTCAAAGATTATAGTCTCCAGGGACTTCAAAGTCAATTGGTACACTATAATTCGCAATGACAATATACTACACACTCCTTTGGTGAGCGGTGATTGGGGTCTTAAAAAGCTTATGAGTGACTAGCTGGGTGCAACATTTGGTCTGTTCCTGTCCACAACAAAGAAGAGTGAAGAAAATAAAAGACTCATAGAAAAAAATCAACCCAGAGGCTAATGGATCACATAAGTCTCTCCCGTCATAAACCTGGGGAGCAGAAGGACTAGAATATTCCAGACTACTACTACAGACTTCACTGAAAGGGATCACACAAAATTGGGTTGCCACTCCAAGGTAGAAAAACAAGGCTGTCTGCTCCTAGCAGTGTTTCTCACCCTGTGGGTCATAACCCCTTTGGGGTTCAAAAGACCCGTTCACAGGGTCATCTAAGACCTTCGGAAAACACATATTTCTGATGGTCTTAAAAACCAACACAGCACTGCTCGATCATCTCCAGGCGGGTCTGCCCACATGCAGATATGTCCACATACAAGTACCCGCCATGAAGACTGTTATCCATGCTACACCATGCTTCAAGACAAAATTTTATTTGTCATTATGGCAAATATTTCACCATACTTAATTACATATTGTTTTAATGATGAATCACTATGCTTTAAATATGTCCAATTTGTAACAATGAAAACACATCCCACAAAAAGAAAATACATTCTGTATATCAGATATTTACATGATCATTCATAACAGTAACAAAATAACAGTGATGAAGTAGCAATGAAAATACTTTTATGGTTGGGTGTCACCACAACCTGAGGAACTGTATGAAAGGGTTATGTCATGAGGAAAGTTGAGAACCACAGCTCTAGAGGGGTTGTATTTATTGGAAATAACTTGATGGGAAGTGGGTTTACTTTTTGTTGTTTTCTTTTGTTCAGATGACATGGGGGAACAAAATGCAGAACAAATTTCAATATCATTAAAAAGACCAGTTCCTTAGTCACCTTTCAACTCATCCCTGTGTTTCAACTGTCAGCTACACACTCCTCAAAACAATCAACATTGGAGATTCAAAGATTAGCATTTGCCCCACAACAGAGTAGAGAATGCAAATGGAAAGCACAAGGAGGAAGTGGGATAGGGATGCCACATTGGAGGGATTCTAGTCCATGGCAAGAAAAAAAAATATGTATAACTTGCCAAACGGAAAAGTGATTTACTCTGTAAATCTTCACACAAATCACCATAAAAAGTTTTAAAAAGAAAAGCACCTACTCCGTATCTGGCCTAGCTATCTCATAATTAGGGATGAAAAGAGCAAGAATGTTCTCTAATCTCAAATTTGCTCAGTCTAGTGACCAGCAAATTGTCTACTGTCTATTGGCAAACAGAGCAATGGCCACCAATCAGTTGGATGAGTGACTTAACAGCGCAAAGTGAGTACATAGTGGTATGAGGTAATTTAAGTTTGAATGGATGAGGAGTTACTTTGAGAAGAGGGACTTTTAGGCAAAGGGAATAGTATTTTTAAAGCAAATCACAGAGACATGAAAGAGAATCGTCCACTAGAGGTACTACCAATAGAATTGCAGCAAAGAATTTTAAGAAAGAGAATAATGGAATGTAAGCGTAGAGAGAAACAGGGATCTCAGATGCCAGGGTCAATAGTTTGAATATATCCTTAAGACTTGAAAAACCTTTAAATGGTTTAACTTGGGAAAGTAATGTGTGTTTTAGAAATTTGAGCCCTGGTGGCATAGTGGTTGTGTGTGGGACTACGGCCCACTGGGTTGGTGGTTCAAATCCACCAACAGCAGTAGCTCTCCAGGAGCAAGGCTGGACCTCCTACTCCCACCAGAGGGCAGTAATGTCCCCCACCCCCCCAAAAAAAATTATCACCCTAGAGGCAATGTGGGGAAGGGATCAGAGAGAGGCAGGAATGCAATATAGACTATAACAGAAATTTGTGTGACAGATGCTTTCAGACTCAACCAAAGTAGTGATAGAGGTCACATTGGAAAATAGAATCAAGAATAAGCAATTGATTAGATGTGTGCCATAAATGAATGTGAGGATTCAGGAGATGTTGAAAATTTACGTGAATAATTGTAGTGGATGTAGTGACAACTTAGTGAGGCTGCATGTAAACAGGTAAATAAAGTAGAGAGAAAAATCCTTCTGCACCAAATTAATGAGGAAATGAGGAGAGAGAAGAGGGAGTGCACAAAGGAAAAGAAAATAGAGAAGTCAAGGAACTGGAAATGTTAATCATATTTTTTTAAAATCGGATGCTGAGGGAGAACAAGAATAAGAAAACAATGACCAGGAGATGGTGGTCTAAGATTAGTATATTTTAATTAACACTGTCAGAGATAACATAGATAAGATAGTGTGTCAATGGTTGAATGTGTTTAGTATGAAGTAAAGGCAAGAGAAGGATTTACTGGAAATGAGAAGGCCAAAATTCTAGGTGGTTGATTTGGATGTGGAGAGTGGAGAAGATCCTGAGTCAGGTCTTTGACAAGGTGACTAACAATTACATCAATCAATGCCAACATTGAGGAGGCATAGAAGATGTTGTGGAAGGTAATGTGGAATGACCTAGAAGTAACATAAAAGTAAGCTGCATGGTGTATGAGAGAATAGAGTCTCCACTGGAAAGGACTTCATGGTGAGCTGTCTTCACTGTCTTCTGTGAACATCCAGGATGTAGACCAGGCCTGATGCTTGAGACGATGGAGCTGATGGAGTAGGGATGTCCCTAATTCTGTCCTATTGACATAGCTGTCCTTGCTAGAATTTCACTGTATTAATGACTATGGTCTTACAATGAGACTGAATATTTAGTTGAGCAAATCCTTCCAACATTTTCTACTTGAGGAGGAGTATTTTGATTAAGCTTGGTCCTTTTCTGCCTAAATAAATTTTAAAGCTATATCAACAAATTCCACAAAATAAAACATATTTGAATTTTTATTACACTGTCAATAATTTAAAATATTAGATCTTTATATCTGTTGAATTTGACATACTGTATAGTGGAACCTCAGACCTCGCTGCTAGTCCCTTCCAGAAGAAGCATTGAGATGTGATGCAGCCGAGTTCTGAATCAATTTTTCCCATATGAAATAACTGAAAATGAATTAATCCATTTTTGACCACCAAGTTTTTACCCTAACCTTGCCTGTTTATACAAAACATTGCATAGAAATTCCAAAGTCAGTAAGTTGAGTTAAATAATACAATTTTTTTAAAAATCATTTTATTGGGGGCTCGTACAATTCTTATCACAATTAATACATCCATCCATTGTGTCAAGCACATTTATTTTGGGGGGGGGCATCACTGCTCTCTGGTGGTGGGAGTAGGAGGCCCAGCCTTTGCTCCTGTGGAGCCGCTGCTGGAATTCAATCTCCATCCCAGTGGGCCACAGTCCCGCACACAACCACTATGCCACTGGAGCTCAGCCCCTTGCACATTTATAAATATGTTGTCATCATTTCAAATTTCAAAGCATTTTTGTTCTACTTGAGCCCTTATATCAGTTCCTCGTTTTTTTCTTCTTCTCCCTCCCTCCCCCTCCCTCCCTCATGAACCCTTGATAATTTATAAATTATTATTATTATTCCATGCCTTGCACTTTCTGATGACTCCCTTTACCCCCTTATCTATTGTTCATCCCCTTGGGAGGGGGTTATAGGTAGGTCATTGTGATCAGTTCCCCCTTTCTACACCCACTTTCCCCTTACCCTCCTGGTATGAATACTCTCAATATTGGTCCCTAGGAGTTTATCTGTCCTGTATTTCCTTGGACATCCCCTTACAGAAGAGTCATGGAGAGAAGATGAGTCAGTCAGGATACAATATAGCACCGATGAAACATACAGCTGTCTTCTGGTTCTTTATTGTTTCCTCCCCCAACCCTCCATTATCATGACCCTAATTCTACCTTACAAATCTAGCTAGACCAGAACATGTACATGGGTACAGATAAGAGCTGGAAGAACAGGGAATGCAGGATAAATAATATAATTTAAATAAGAAGCACACCACTTTTAAAGTTTTTAACAATTTCGGTATGGCCCATACCTTGAGATTGATGAGGATCTGGATCTGTGGAAATGGATGTGGAAAAGGAGGTATGGAGAGAGAGCCATTGTTTGGAAGAGGAAACCCCTTCCATAAAATCAACTGGTAGCTGTTTTTCAGGAGTTTTTTTCTCTTCTTTGCCTTTCTTCACTAGGACCTGCCTGGCTTTCTCTTTTAAAAAAATCTTGTCTAATATGATATGCTATTGTCATTTTCTTAACTGTTTTCTCAAAGGGTTTGCTAAATTATCATCAGCATTGATAACAGTTCCTTATTGGGTTAACCAGTTCCTTATTGTGACGATTCCTTTCAAAAAACTCTTTCTGAGGATCCATGTATGTTTGTTTTTTATCTAAAAACCATAGAAAAAGGTCCCCACCCCCATACAATCCTGGGGCTTTGGGGCTCGCCTCAAGGGGAGGCCCTCTGGAACATGGGGGTGCAATTAATGGTGTGATCCTTTACCTGGGCATGCCTACAGAGTAGGTATGTTGAGCCACTCTAGGGTTTCTCATGTGGTCTCCAATACATTTCTTTCCTTTTGCTTAAAAAAAAGTACAAAAAGCCACAAAAACTAATTAGAGCAAAACACTCGGAACACAGGCACAAAAGGTTTCAATGAGTACTAACAAAGCCAACTAACACCCAGTGACTGAAGCCCGAACTGCTTTTGTTTACCAAATCACATGCATCAGGTTGGATTCCAAAGTTTTGTTCCAGTTCCGATGCAAAATTTCCTTAACATTTCGCATAGAAATCCAATGATGTCGAATACTGATGCGGTAGAGGACAGGGATTCTACTGTATTTACATTCTTTAGCTTTGTCAATCTATGAATAATCTATAAATATGGTGTCCTTTGCTTGATTTCTATCTCACTTTATATTCCACAATAAAACTCTATCTTTTTCCCTATCAAGGTCTTGCATGTATTATATTTATACCTAAGTATTCTATATTTATAAACTTTATTATTCCATTTTTATTTAATTTTATTTTTATTTATTTATATTTATTATTCCATTTTTACATCACTGTAAAATTTGTTTCTTTTTTTAATTTTCTCAGTTTGTTATTACTGTCCTTTTCCAACTTTTTTGGAAGAACACTGAGCTCACTAATTTCCAGATTCTCTTCTTTATCTCTCATTATCACTTTAATTGCAATTTTGTTATTAGGTGTTTTCATAGGTCTTCAGTTGAAATTATTTCCAATTTTTGTTTTGATTCATTATATCATCCATGAGTTTTTGAAAAGTTACTATTTTCAAACACATAGGGATTTTCCTATTTAGCATTTTGCTATTGATTTCCAGCTTAATTCTGCTTGTGAGCTGAGAGCACACTTGTTATGGTTTCCAAGCCTTTGCAATATGTTGATATTTGTTTTCTGTTAACAATATAGTCCATTTTTATAAATGTTATATATGTTCTTGAGGGGAAGAAACATAATGTGCAGTAATTTGAAAGGTATGGATATATATAGGAAGATATAAATATAGATATATACATATCCATAAGGTCAAACTTATTGGTTATTTTATTCAAATCTTCTGTATACAGTCTGGTCTTTGTTCTGCTTGTCCTGTCAGTTACTGAGAAAGGCATATTAAAATATCCAACTATGATTATTTATTTCTCCCCATAATTATGTAAATTTTGCTGTAATTTTTTAAATTCATTTTATTGGGGACTCCTACAGCACTCATCATAATGTATGTATACATACATACATACATACATATGTTGTGTCAGTAGTTACATCTTTTCTGGGATGGGGTGGGGTGGGGTTCTTTTTTTTTTCTGATTTGGGAGAAGTAAGCCAGTTTTATAGGGCAAGCAAGCTTAGGCAATTAGCATATCGTGATCTTCAAAATTAACAAGTGAATGGCAGCACAGCTGCAAGTCAGGCTTCAGAGGCCAGGGCTGTTTACAGTTACAAAGGCGACA
>PVJH01017980.1:0-46411 GCA_004026705.1 Nesogale talazaci
GGGGGGGGGCAGGGCAGCAACATTTAACGATACTTTCATAGAACCCAAGGGGAGAATATGCCTGGTATTATGCTCCCAATTGGACCCTTTTGACCTAGTTTCTATGCAGCCCTTGTTGACCAATGTCCTGTGCTCCTGGCATGTTAGACTCTGCTCATTCACAGTGCACACCAGAAGACTCCACTAAGGGAACTGAACTTTGCCTCAAACTCACCTGTAGCTCTTGGACTTGACGATGAAACGCCCCAGACAATGAGAAGACCAGGTAATTGCTATCCCAAGGGATACACCTGGTCATCACAGCACCTCGGTTCAGATCGTTAGCCTTGAAGATCCCCAAGAAATGGTGGCCAGAGGCTACCAGACACACCTCAAATGAAATGTTCACCTAGTAAACATTTTTTATCACATGTGAAGATATATTGAGAAATAAGGTAGTTGCTGTTGTTGTTTTATTTTACCTCCAGGGAGAGTTCAGGAATCAGGGAATAATCAATGAATTCGGGAGGGGAGAGGGAGCCCTAGAACAGATTATGGTGATTATATATATATATATATATATATATATATTATATATATATATATATATATCTTTTAAAAAATGATTTAACGAGGCTGAGCCCCGGTGGCATAGTGGATGTGTGTGGGACTGCGGCCCACTGGGATGGAGGTTCAATCCCAGCAGCGGCTCCACAGAAACAAAAGGCTGGGCCTCCTACTCTCACCACTAGAGGGCAGTGATGCTCCCAAAAACAAACAAAAAAATAACTTAACAATGGAAGTGTATGATATGTGAATTTTATATCAATAAACATATGTGAAAAAATTTTAACCTTTCATGAACTCTTTGTGAGATAAGCAGTGTAGGATGTGACTCAATAAAATCAAGAAAGAGGACAACTTGAGATCTCAGACATAGACTATAGCAC
This sequence comes from Nesogale talazaci, assembly GCA_004026705.1. NCBI lineage: Eukaryota > Metazoa > Chordata > Mammalia > Afrosoricida > Tenrecidae > Nesogale > Nesogale talazaci. The sequence continues at coordinate 930 of PVJH01017980.1, forward strand.
AAAAGCGCCAAAGGACTCCCTAGGCTGACAGCTGGGCGGCAGGCCTAGAGAGCAACCATTCTAGAAGGATTCAGGAAGATAGCCGAACCAAGAAGAGTTGTCTCTCAGAGGAAGGGGGCCAGAGAATAAAGCTTGGAGATGACTGATGTGTTTGGCTAGATTGAATAGCATTCTCTGGTTCTCAGAAAGTTTGTGGCTGAACTTATGTCAGGGTACATAATCAACCGGGGGTGGGAAGATGAAAATGGAGTAAAAAAGAATATCAAGGAAACTTCATTACGGTAATTTTCTAGGTAATGGTGAGCAATTATGAGCAAAATGTACACAGCTATCATGTCCTATTGAGTCATTTAATCAGTACGCCTTTATGTGTGGAAGAGAAGTGGGAGTATGCGTGCGTTATGGATTTGTGTGTCAAGAGGCTAAGTGAGCAAGTAGATTTATCACCATCCACAGCAGAAATGCAGAAATTGGTAAATTCTAAAGCTACATAGAAGTAAGAGCACAATTTAAACTAATACTTCCCAGAAAAAAGTAACTTGAAACCCACATATTCACTGCCACCTTCCAAACAGAACACAAAACTGTTGAGAGTCATTGTCTCTAGGTTTATGCTGCTGATATAACAAACTACCACAACCCTGGCGGCTTAAATCAGCACCAATTTATTATCTCAGCTTTTGGAGCTGAGAAATTGGCTGAATTCTCTGCTCAGGGTCTTAGATAAGACTGGAATCATGAAGTTAGTCAGCCTTGGCACTTCTATGCGTGCTCTGGGGAGCAATTCTGGCCCCTGGCTGAGCTGAACTGTTGGCAGTAACCAGTTTCTTCACACATTTCATACGTGACCCACTCGATCTTCAAGCCAGCAATGGCGTTTTGAATCCATTATGTGCTTTGGATTTCTTTGACCTCTTTTGCTTCTAGCCTGAGAACATGGGATCTGCTTTTAAGGGCTCAAATGATAGGATTGGGCCCAGCTAAATCAGGATAAACTCTCCATTTTAAGGTCCTTAACTCACCAGGTGCTTCATGGGAGAAAGAGGAGGCTGTATGTTTCCGTAAAGGTGGAGTATCAGAAACCCAAAGAGGCAGGTCCTCAGTGTGGACCAGTATCTCCTGCTTGTTGCCAAGTTGCCATGGAGGCCCTTGCGGCCCCCAGCACGACCTCTGGGGGTTCAGCCGACCTGCTCCGGAACTTTTTCACGACGGTCACCTTTTGAGGTTGTAGGAAGCCTCAGCTTTCTTCTGGGGAGCCACTGTGGGCTCCCACTGCTGACTTTGGTAAAATAGAGAGGCAGTGAAAAAGAGGAAGTCCTTCTGTCTGTGCGCACCTGGCTGCTGAGACCATGGCCATGTTGGAGCAGGTCCCTGAACCTTCACTGGAAGCTGAAGCCTTAAAAACAGCCGAGGAGAAAATAAAGATCTCATCATACAGCTGCTCTTCTGTGGTTTGGCCCCAAACTCATCGTGGCTGCTGGCCTCACATTTCAAAATGACTGCTCTCGAGTTCATTGCCAACTGCTAAGGCCCCTCCGGGATAGAGGGGAATGGCTCTGTGACATTCCCGAGACTGTTCCCCTTCACAGGACCAGACTAGACCACTGCATCCCTTCTCTAGTGGGTTTGGGCCACCCAGGCGACAGTGTGAAACCCAATGCTCAACCTACCAGGCCACTGGAATTCCTTCCGTAGTAAAAGCTCTCCTGAAGATCCCAACTCTGTTTCTCGAAACTGCTGAGGAAGAGAATTGTTGATCTCAAGGTTGTGGAAGTCCTGCAAGGTGTAGCCATTGTTAGGAGACAGTTGGGATGTTAGTAGCAGTGGCTGTTTCTGGAAAATGGGGGAAAGTGAAGGATCCAAGACAGAGAGATAAGAGGAAACGTCAGCAGAAGATTTGGGGCTAGGACTTCAATGTGTATTTCTGGGGTCACATGTCAATGCAGAACAATTGGTTATTCTGTTAGGCAAGTGTGGTAAGATGAAATGGCTGAGCTAAGAGTCTTCCATCCATGCAGCTGTACCTCCCACCAGATGACTGGGTAGACCCATGCCAATGGGGTGTGGGAAGCACTCATAGAATGGATCGGTCAGTGTTGCTATAGCTCTGTGTGTAAAAGAGTCTTTCGGGAGGAGGAAGAGAGAATTCCTGGGGCCATCAAAGAAGAAGATCCACAAGGGAGCATCCCCACCTGGAGCGGCGGAGGCAGCGGAGGTCATGCCAAACTTTGTCATGTCCAAAACGCCAGAGGAGACAGGTGGCTGCGACCACATGAAAAAGCAGCAGGCAGGCTTTCTGCCCCAAGGAAGGAGAGGCCAAGGGACTGCATGATGGATGGGTTGAGGATCAGGGAGAGAGATGCGTTTGCTGGTGGAGAAGACACATTGCTTTATATTAAAGAGGCAAAGACTACTTTTAAGCTAGCTTGCGGTGGCCTGTTATTTTCCCTAATAACCCCCAGGATTGTGAGTTTTGTCTGTGAGTTCTTTTCTATTAAACCCCTGTCACTGTGAAGAAAAAAAGAAAAAGAGGACACCCCATAGCAACAATGCACTCAAACACCATGATTCGAGGAAGGTGCAGATCCAAAGAGGCCCAATGGCACCTAAGATCGAGTGACCAGACATCCTGCTTTGGGCGGGACAGTCCCGATTTCAAACAATTTTTCCAACGGCCCATGGCGTTTTTTAAAAAGTCCTGATTTTTTTTTAAAGAATGCAAGTCAAGCGAGGGAACGACGGGAGAACAGGAAGGGAAGATACCTCCTCCATATCCCCACTCCCCCCCCCCACCCCCAGTCAATGGTGTCCTGCTTTACCAATGTTAAAATCTGGTCACTTTAACCTAACACCAACAACTATAACCAAAGAGAGCCCCGGTGAATGTGCCCCAGAGGTTGGCAGCTTCAGCCCCCCAGTCACTCACAGATGCAGCTGTCTGCTCTTCCTGGAGATTGCTGCTAGACCTGTGTCCGGTTACCTCCAAGGTGACACCCTTAGAGACCCCCAGGGACCATTCTCTCTGCTGTAAGTCGGAATTGATTTCATGTCCGTGTTTGGGTGGTGCACCTTAACCACATCTGGGAAGTGCCATGGAAAGTCATGTAGTTCACAGGTTCCAGGGATTTTAGCACAGCTCTTTGGGGGCTGTTCCTTTGGGTGTAGGAATCAAAAGTGAGGAGGTATCACGTGGAAGATTACTGTAGACTTCTCAATGACTTTTAACATGACTTACCTGTACGATTGTGACACAATCAAAACCAAAAAGCCAGTTCAGTGCCCAAACTTGTGCAGGACTTACTGAGTTCACATGGACTCCTATTTAGGGAATGTATAGATACTCAAACTTTTTTTTTCTAGGCAAACTAATCTAAGCTATGTAAAGTCCAATATGAAATAAATGTCAGGTACAACCATGGTGGGACTCTTGAGAATCTCTTGATGGAGGTGGACCCCAGGGCTCGTGCAATAGGCCCCTTCAGTCATCCTGCCCATTGATTTAAAGGGACCGCTTAGGGGCTGCTAATCGCTCCTTCTTGCCTCAGGAGTAAGTGGTTGCCATATGTTCTTGTTTTTTTGAAAATCCTCATCTTGGCTTTGAGTTGCTGCTCAAATTAATAAAGCTAAGCCAGTATGACCTCCTCATTTTTCAGATGAGAACACTGGTCATCAGCGAAAGAAAGGAGCTGCCCAAGGTCACAGAGCTGGTGTTCCTAGCAGAGGTCCATGCTTCCAAGTGACCACTCCAAGTTGCTGCTAATGCTATGAGTCATGATGAGAAGCAGGCCTAGACAGGACAGAGACCTGTCCAGGGTCATTTGCAACTGAAAAATGTGAATGCAGGTTTCTCTCCCCTGGATGAATTGACACCAAGCCAAATGTTATTCTCTCCCAGAGGCCTAGGACGATATACCTAGCACACTGGACGCTAGAACTAGGAAAACACAAGTGAATCCTGAGACACTTAAAAAAAACCCACTTGCTTGGCAAAGAAATGATTTACAACTTTCAACAATCTTCCAGCTCATAAGCATAATTCTTTAGGTAGCTGCCTCATTGGGATAAACATGTCATCGACTTTATTAAACAGGCTCTCAAGTCGGACTGACTTTCCATTACTACCTGTATGATCATAGACAGAGAATTCAGGCATTTTCTCTCTCCCATCTGGACTGATAATCATGACGTCAGCTATCTCATAGGATTGACAAGGCGATGGAGTGAAATGGCACATCATAACTACTTAATAACTATTCCCTTTCTCTTTTTACAGAACAATCTAATACATATTGAAAGTGACAGTAAAATAGTGCCCTATTATTATGATCCTCCAGCATCAGAGCCTTCATGAGGACGGTGCAGCCCCAGGCAGTATTTCACTTTGCTGTGCACGCGGTAGCTGTGAGCTGGAATGGACTTGCCAGCCCTTACCAGTGGTCAAGTGAACACACGGCCATTAGGAAAGACAGAGCAAGGCCCATGCCCCTTCAGGGAAGAAACCATCTTGAGGACTGATATCAAAAGCAGGTACCCCCCCAAAAAAAAAAACAGGTACCACATCCAAGTCGGGCGAATTCTTCCCTCGCGTAACACAAAAACACGCCCAGATGGAGCTACAGAACTTGCAAGAAACGTCACTGTTTGACTTAATAATTGTTAATGTGGAAAAGAAAAGAATTTCCGGAAGAAATGGTCTTCTGCCCTTTGCTTTCTTTGCAAACGACAAGCTTAATGGTTTTGGCAAAATATTCGGAGACTACTCTCAATCCTTGGAAATGGTACATATTCATAAGCCCCTCAATTTACCTCCTAGTGTACACATAGAAAATGGCCAATCTCTCCCCAAAGCTTGCTTGGCCACGCTAGTCCCAACTTGTTCTTTGCTTGATCAACCAGCACAGAACTTTTCCCTTTCCCTTTCTGTGCCTGAAACTTGAGTTGGTCACTCAGCTCTAAGAATATGGATATGAAGTTGGATTTGCAAGAGTTGGTGTTCATGAAAACAACAAAATTGTCAGTGGTTCTTGAAGGTGAATGTGCTCTCCGATCCTTCTGATTGCTTCACTGCGGAATCAGTGCTAAAAACAGCTAAAATGGGGTGAGGTGAACAGGCTTGCAAGTCACAGAGCCTGGCTGTCTATAGATGTAGTATGAGCAGACAGCTTGAAGAGTCCTGCGTTAATGCTTGCCGTCATAATGTATGAGTCAGGCTTCTTATCCGAAGAAAAACACTGCAATTTAACAGAGATGAATTTCCAGCATCACCCTTGATACTTGGAGTGGGCGAAATAAGCGCGCTGACTCACGTCAGTGGCCCAAACCCTCATCCTGGGGTTAGAATCCTATGAAGCCATTTATTGACAGGGTCCTCTGGTGAAAGACATGAATCAGAAGGCAATCTCCCACAAAAATCAGGTGGATGTCTATAGAAAGTATGAAAGAAGGTGAGGAGAGCAGATGGTGCCCAGCCATCAATCAGAATAGGATCTGGGGTCTTAGACACTTGGATTCAAACAAGCAGCCCTCTGAGGCATTAACTAAGTGCACAAGGAAGAAGACCACCAGCATGTGGGCTCCAAAGATAGCAATGACAAAGTCCAGATACGATGAGAGGTAAAGTCTCAGCCAAATTGTGAACATCCAAATCTAGCTAGACAAACAAGTTGTTACTCCCAAAGCACTTTTGCTCTTGTGCTGGGTTTGATAATTCACTACGACGGGCACACAGAATTCGCAGGCAAGTCCTAATGATGAGGATTCTTAGGGAAGCTAATAGATTAGAATTCATTATCAGGAAAGCTCAGTCCCCTACAGAGGGAGGAGACGAGCCAGTCGAAGGACAGTGCAGGAACAATGAAATATACAACTTGCCTCTAGTTCTTCAATGCTTCCTCCCATCTACTATCATGATCCCAATTCTACTTTATAAATCCAGCGAGACCAGGGGATGGACACCAGAGCCAGAAACCTGGGGAATTCAGGACAGATGATCCCTTCAGGACCAGTGGTGGGAGTGGTGATACCAGGAGGGCAGAAAGCAAGGGGGTAACCCTTTTTAGGGATCTACATATGACCTCCTCTCTGGGGTAAGGACAGCAGGGAGTGGGTGGAGGGACACATCGGACAGTGCCTCATGACAGAATAATGAAAATTTGTAAATTGTTAAGCATTCATAGGGGAGGGGAAGTGGGAAGGGAGGGGAAATATGGGAAACTGGTATCAGGGGCCTAGTTGGGAAGAGGATGTTTCGAGAATGATAATGGGAACAAATGTGCAAATGTAGTCTGCGCAAAATTGACAAATGTATTGCTCGTGATAGAAGTTGCATGAGTCCCCAATAAAATGATTTATAAAGTCAACAAATCTTAAAACAAACAAAAACAATTGTGAACACCCAATTTCTGGAAGGCTGTGGGGATGCGGGATTGTGGCAGCCCCAAATCCATCTGCAGAGTATCCAGTGAGAGGGACCTTGGAAGAGATCTCTTCTTGCCACAGACAGAGCTGATTGCCACCTTGATGCTGGCAGACTAAGCATGGCTTAATTTGACACTTGCTCAATTGACCTCCTTCTTGATCCAATCTGAATTTGTTCTGGGCTCAAGTATTGGCTTGTCCCATGCCATGACCTTTTAAATATTGTTGGTGGTCTTTTCTATTATTTGTATTTGTATATTGCTATTATTTTAATCTTGCCGTTTTCTCATTTTTGTTTTTTGTCACTGATGTTGGAAGCATCAGAGTAGATGCCCAGAAATAATAGTTGATGCAATGGTCTATTGAGAATGGGGGGTAGATAGAGAAGGTGAAGACAGTTGGGGAGCAAACAGGGAACCCGGCATGGGGAGGGAGCACTGGAACTGATGGGATGATGCTGATACAACTCATTTGAAAAATGATTTAACCATGGAGGTATATCATTTGTGAATACTTTATCAAGAAAACCACTAAAAATGTTAAGTGTGAAAATATAACCCATGTCATTGAAATATATATATATATATAATTGAAATATATATATATATAATTGAATGAAAACCTAATTTGCTGTGAAAACTCTCAGCAAAACACAATAGCTTTAAGATATTTTCATTTTGCAAGCACTATGAGATACCAAAAAAATAGAAAATTTGAAAGTACACAAGCAATTTTTAAGAGAGCAAGTATTGAAAACTGGTTTTCTTTCTTTAAATTTTATTTTTTTAGTAATTATTTTATTGGGGATTCTTACAAATCTTTTAACAATCCATCATTCAATTGTATTAAGCCCACTTATGCATATGTTGCCATCAACATGTCCAAAACATCTTTCTACTTGAACCCTTGGTATCAGATCCTTTTCCCTTCCCTCCCCCACTGTCCCACCCTCCTGAATCCTTTATCAATTACATATTATTTTTATTGCGTCTTACACTGTCTGTTGTCTCCCTTCACCCACATTTCTGTTGGTTGTCCCCCTGGAAGTGGGCTGTATACAGTCATCCTTGTGATGGTTCTCCCCTTTTCCCCAGCCCATACTCCTACCCTTATGATATTGCTACTCCCACTACTGTCCCTGCGCATGTTATCTGTCCAGAATTCCATGGGTCAAAAGCTCATCACTTTTTTGGGGGGCATATCTTATACCTTCTACTGCATCTGTTCCCCTGCCATTCTGCTATTCGTCCCCTTCAAGTGGTCTCAAAACAAATTAGCTACTATGATTAACTTGTAATCAGAGGGCCCCATCATCCATATACCACGTGCCTCTATAAACATGTAAGCTGAGGGCTGAGTTCTGGTGGTGTAGTGATTGTGCGCGGGACTGCGGCCCACTGGGACGGAGGTTCAGTTCCAGCAGTAGGGCTGGGCCTCCTACTCCCACCACCGGAAAGCAGTGATGCCCCCCCAAAAAACAAAAAGCAAACAAACAAAAACCTGTAAGCTGAAAATTAGAAAGGATCAGCTCTCCATTCTCCTTATAATTAGAATTACAATTTAACAAATTATGTAGGAGCTTTTTAGTGTGTGTGTGTCTTCACGTGTTCACTACAAAAGTTGTACCACTCTCACACTAGGTGCATATAGTTATCAAAGAAGGCACACAGACCCACAATAGCAGGGAGGGTTATAATCAATGATTAAAAGATAAATAACTACCTCAGTGTGTGTGTGTGTGTGTGTGTGTGTGTGTGTGTTCTTTCAGTTCCATTTCTCCCTGCCACCCACTTCTCTCAACACTCTCCAAAATAAGACTCAAGGCAAACATTGGTGTGACATACAAAAAGACATTTCATATTTATTTTACTCAAGCTTTCATATACGAAGTTCAGCGAAATGATTCCCTAGTTGAAGATAATATGCAAAATATTCACAACAGTTTCACGTACCCCTTCTGGGTCCAGATGAAGAACAATTTGTCTAAGTGAAAGAACAAGAAGGACAGTCTGGACAGTGGGTTCCCTTGGGCACAGGGGTGGGGAGTCCTATGGGTGAAGCATGATATAGTACAGGACCCTGCTAGCTTTCTACCAGTGTTGGGGCTGAGGGTGACTTTGCTGCAATTGTTCCATAACCACAGGTATTCCTGTAATTCACCCCTCCTTTATTTATAGCACTCATATCCCCATGCCCCAAACTCGCTGCCATTGAATCAATTCAGACTCTGAACAACCCTCCAAGACCATGTAGAACTGCCCCTTTGGGTTCCAAGACTTTTCCTCTTTACAGGAGTAGACAGCCTCATAGTTTCTCCTATGGAGGCAACGGTGGATCGGAAGCACTGACTTTGAGGTTAGCAGTTCAATTCATAGGCCACTATTGCCCCCTGGCCTCTGTATTTCACTGCTCAAAGAGGAGGAAAACAGGTCTCCCCACACTCAGTAACAGTTCCCTGGGGAGTCAGAATTTCAATGTTTCACTCCCCCTCAACTGCCATCAAAATAAGAGAACAACAACATTGGCTCCTGGTGAGGCACTTAAGTGTTTTGCTTCCCAGAATAGAGACACCTGGCTGCAAAGTATTTCTCTAATGAATGCTCCTAGGCAATAAGAGGACACAGTATCCACTGAGTCGGACCCCCAGCCTCAATTTAAGCAAGGTCAGGGAAGAACTTCTCCTCTACCATTTGTTACAGATCCCTAATTGCTCAGGAATGTCAGGAAGTGGGGCTCTTTCACCTTGGTGAAAGAACATAGCCACTGCAGCCCACATTTTTTTTTGGGTGGGGCAGGGGAGGACCTTGATTTCTACTTCCCAAAGTGCTACAAGTTGTATCATTTTCTCAATTAGCGTAAAATGAATGTATCAACACTTTAAACACCTGTGTGTAGGGGGAGAGAAACACCTGGTGAGGGGGGGCAGGGAGGGCAGGGAGAACCTCTCACTCCCACCTCTTTACTTTTGGAGGAATTCAGAGTAGACACACTGTTGGGATGGGTGAGCATGGGATTATAACAAATGCAAAAATGTGGCTGACTAGGCTGACTCTCAGTAGCAAGACAGGAACTCTAACAATAACCATTTGTGGCTGTAAGGCGAAAGACGGCTTCTAGGGCCCAATGTGTAAAACCCAACCCCACGGCCGTCAAGTCGATTCTGCCTCAGTGACCCTCTTGGGGCTTTTGTAAATCTTTACAGTCGCACGCAGCCTCATCTGTCTCCCATAGAGGAGCTGGTGGATCCGAACCTTTAACTTAGCTATGAATGTAATAGTCCAATGCTCACCCAACAGCCTTACCAGGGTTTCTAGTCAAGGAAGAGAAAAATAGTCAAGCTTTTTTTTTCCTCTCATGTGAACAAAGTTCTAAGTGAGCTATCTCAGAAAACAAAAACCACACACACACACACACACACAGAGGCTGGCGCTCTCTCTCTCTGAATGCTGAAACCCCTCAAACAAATGGGGGCTCAGACGGAAGTAAAAATAGGCGAGCCTAAATCATTGTTTCTCAGTCTACTCGCATACCAGCTAAGACGCAAGTGACCGCACCCCTCAGAGCGAGCAGGGCAAGGTTAGATGTGTCTTTCCAATGACAGGTGAAGGGTAAGCTTGAATAAGGAGGCAGTAAAAATTCAAAAAGCTGAAAATTGGCTGATGGGGTGAAAAGGGCAGTAAGCACCACGGAGTCCCAAGTCGATTTTTAGGGGGCTGTTACCTCAAACCTAGGGTTCTGGCAGAGGCCAGGAAAATAGCCAATCCTTGATGTGAGGTTGAGGAAAGCTATGTGCCCCTACAGACTGCAGGGTTCTAAGCCGAAGACCCAATGGGTCCCTGTGTCTCCAGTGCTTTTACAAGTCTGCAATGACTTGGAAAGGACTTAGTAAAGAAGTGGCCTCTGTTTTTGTGGTACCTCTCATCTCCTGGCCAACACGCCCAGAGTTTTGGAAACAGGCAAAAAGGCGTAGAATGCCCCCTCACATTACTTTCAGAGTCCAAAGTTCAGCTTGTGGGTTTTATCCATTGTGTTCGCTGGGTGTGTGAGATGACTTGGGTTGATAATAGCATTCGCCCCCCAAAATGACACCCCATGGCCAGACACAAAATGTGGCGGTGCTGTTTGTCACAAAGAAAACAAAGCAAGTAGAGCTCGCTCAAGAAGCTGGCATAACGTGTCCTAATAACCTGATGGTCATCATCAGGTTTTCCTTTTCCTCAGGTTGGAAGCCTTGGGAAATGAATCTTTAAGGAATTGGGGGGGGGGCAGGGGCCTGCATGTTTCACTATGAAGACCCTTGGCTTTTAGGAGCTGCCTGGTTTTAAATGGCCTGCTACTTTCTGTTTCCATGTAAGACACTGCCAGGTGACAAACGGAGAATAGACGGAATCTTCACAAGCTCACATGGAAAAGGGACAAGTCCTGGGACAAATGCAAGAGCTCCATTACTGGGAGCCTCCCTTCAGGTTTTCGATCAGCACTACAGAGTCCGTTTCTTCCTTGGTTTGCTTTTCATAAATGTCATACTTCTTCCAGTGCTAGAAGGAAAGCAAAAACACAGACACAATTACTTTTCTAAACAGTATTTCCCCACAGAGTATTCCCCACCAATGTTCAGTTGTCAGTCAGTGTGCACAGAACCACCTGCTCTTTGTTTTTACATTTAAGGATTTTTATCTACTTGAATCTTTCATGAAACAAAACCATCATGAATTAACAGTAAATGGAGGAGAAGGAACATGGGATTTTGATGTTACGTGGTTATCTCGAGAGCGAAAACACATTTAGACCTTTCTAAAGGTGGAAATAAAATTCTTGAAAGTGGGAAAAAAGAGGACTAATTACTTTGATTATTTCACGGCAGCACTATTTTCTACCTTTATGTTCTTTACAGTAAAACTGAATAGGGATTATTGGTTAGACAATTGCATCGTTACAAGGGTGCCCCGAAAAAAAAACAGGAATGCCTCCCCCACCCCAAAGCTATGTATGTAAAATTTTTGTACAAAACTATCTTATCACCTTCAGAGTACACGCAACGCATTTGACAAATCTGTGATTCCATTCTTGGTAACATTTTTTGGGGGGCATCACTGCCCTCTGGTCGTTGTGGGAGCTACACAGCTTTGCTGCTGCTGGATTTGAACCGCCAAGCCCGTGGGCCGCAGTCCTGCACTCAACCACCACGCCAACGGAGCTCAACCTCATAGAAACATCTTAAAAACTGTTCTATTTGGAAGACTGGCAGCATCTCTCTTGCTGTTTTTTTTTTTTTAATTTCTCCATCTCTTCAACATCTTCAAATTGTTCTCTTTTAATGTCACTCTTCATCACAGAAACAAAAAGAAGTCACACCGAGCAAGGTCAGGAGACATGGGTGTGAGGGTGGGGGGAGGCAGGAGACACATACTGTTTTTTGCCAAAAACTGATAAACTGAGATGGCTTCATGATCAGGTGCATCCTGGTGGCAAAACCAGCCCCCCATCTGCCACATATCAGGCCTTTCTTGTTGTACACTGTAAGACAACCTTTTCAGAACCTCTAAATACAAAACTCGATGAACAGTCTGACCTGGTGGAATGAACTCCAAATGCAATACCCCCTCTCGGCAAAAAACAAAACAAAACAAAACAGAAAAACAACAACAAATGAGCATTATCTGGATCATTGATTTCACTAGATGAGCTTTTTGGGGGTGAGGTAACGGTGTCTTCCACTGGCTTGATTGATGTTTTGGGGTTGTGTTTCAGGGTCATAAGAAGATAATAATTAAGTGGGTGTCAAGCTGAGAAAGCAACAGAGCCCACATGGGAGAAACGCACCAGCCTGTGTGATCATGAGGTGTTGATGGGATCAGGTATCAGGAATCAAAGAACAAAAAATTATATCATTGTGAATGAGAGGAAGTACGGAGTGGAAACCCAAAGGCCATCTGTAAGCAATTGGACATACCCTTGCAGAAGGGTCACAGGGAGGAGACAACCCTAGTCAGGGTGCAGTATAGCACCAATAAAACATAAAATTTCCTCTAACTCTTTAATGCTTTTACCACCCCCCCCCCCACTATCATGGACCCATGTACACAGGGACAGATAAGAGCTGGAAACACAGGGAATTCAGGACAGATAAACCCCCCCAGGAATACGAAAGTAGTGATACCAGAAGGGTATGGGGAAGGTAGGGGAGAATGGGGGAACCGATCGCAATGATCTACATATAACCCTGGCGCCCTAGACCCAGGAAGATGAATGACAAAAGTAGACAATGTAAGACATGAAAAAAAGGATAATTTGCATTTTATCAACGGTTCATAAGGGAGGAAAGGGTACAAATAAGGAGCTGATACTAAGGGCTCAAGTAGAAAGAAAATAGTTTGAAAATGATGGCAAAATATGTATAAAAGTGCTTGGTACGAGGGGAGGGGAGAAAAAAAAGTGCTTGGTCCAGTGGATGGATGTATGGCTTGCGAAAAGAGCTGCAAGCCCCCAATATAAAATGATTGGGAATAAATAAATAAATAGCATTAAAAAAAGAAAGAATGGCACCATGTCTTATCACCAGTAAAGATTTTGGGGAAAAAGTCAGGGTCGTCTTGGAGCGGTTCTTTCAAAGCACAGCATGTTTTCGTGTGAAATTCTCTGTCCTAGTCAGTCAAAATCCAAGGTACAAATTTCACAGTGATCTTCTCATTCCCAAATCTTCTGTTAAAATTTGCTGAAAAAAACTCCAAGATAGTCCAGATAATGCCCCCCTTTCTTCCATAGCTCATCATGAGTCTTTCAGAACAAGAACATAACTTTTGTCAACATTTTCATCCACTCGGGAAGTTGACAGATGTCCAGAAAAGGGCTTGATATCAAGCGACATTTCACCTTTTTTGATGATACAAGAGAACCACTTGTACACTTGAGTTATTGCCACAGTGCTGTCCGTGTGCTGTGTTCAACATAACAACAGTTGCTGCAGCATTTTACCCTGAGCAGGAAACATTTCACAGTTGTACACTGTTCTCTTAAATCAGCCATTACAAAAAGTGAGGTTCCAGCAAAACAGCTTTCATGAAAATCTTCACTGTGACCAGAGAGAACCTTCCCAGGAGACACCACTGGGTTCAATAACTCAGAGCAAGTTGCTCCATGCTCACCTAGCTGAAAAATTCTGTACTATAAAATCTCTGCTCAGTGCAGTTTTGTTGGTTTCTTTTGGGTACCCCCTCATACACCCAATCTCCTCCAAGTGTATATTTTAATGAGGTAAACTTTAATGTATGCAAAAGATACCTCAATAATCCTGATCTTTTAAACGTGAAATGCACGTTTGTATTATAAAATGTGAAAAAATTATATAGCCTTGAAGTGACTTGTTTCTTTAATAAATAGTGCTGGAACAACTGGCTAAGCATTTGATGAATGAAGGTTAAACTGTCCCCTCAAAGCAATAAGTTATTGATGAAGACCTAATAATTATAAAAATTCAAACTAGAACTAGAAAAATATACAGGTATTTCAGATAAGGGAATGCCTTTCCACACTAAAATGTAAGATTTGATTGCTTGATTGTACAAAGCAGAAAATGTTTCATGTATCATTAACTACTCTAAATACACCACCAGTCAAACACATGAAATGAACTAAAGTGTTTGCTATATTTATATTTGATACATCAAGGTCTGTTATACAAAGAACTCTGAAAAGTCACCAAGGAAAAGATGAATTAATATTGCAGGGACAAAATGGACAATGAACAATTACTTCCTAAAAATATCATTGTAGCCAATGAATGTATGAAAAAATACATATAATCTGATATGTAAGATAAAAAATATAGCATCTTTTTCTAATCTAACAAACTGGCAAAAAGTGGGGCAAAACACCCATTCCTATATACTGCTGTATGGAGTCTTGGTGGCACAGTGGGTATGTGTTGGACTGGTAAGCGCAAGGTCAGCAGTTTGAAACCACCAGTCAGTCAGCTCCACGGAAGAAAGATGAAGCTTTCTACTACCATAAAGAATTACAGTTGGGAATGAAGGACAGATGAACCCTTAGGACCAGTGGTGAGAGTGACGATACTGGGAGGGTGGAGGACAAAGGGGAAACCGATTACAAGGATCTACATATAGCCTCTTTCCTGGGGTATGGACAACAGGTGAAAGGAGACATCGGACAGTGCACGATATGACAAAATAATAATAATAATTCATACAGTATAGAGGAGGGAGGGGAAATATGAGGAGCTGATACCAGGGGCTTGTGTGGAAAGAGAACGTTTTGAGAATGACGATGGCAACAAGTGTACAAATGTGCTTTGCATACAGTGGATGGATGGATGGATTGTGGTGGGAGTTGTATAACAGACCTTGATGTATCAAATATAAAAATGAAAAAAAAAAAGAAGTATAGCCTTGGACATCCATAAGGGTGGTGGTTCTCCCCTGTCCTAGAAGGTCGTTATAAGTCAGGTGGACTCAATGACAATGGGCTGAAAAACACACCGCAGGCAGGGATATAAAGTGATGATCTGATTTCAATCTAAACTTACTTCACTGGAATAAGTTAGTGTATGTATTTTAGTCCCATATTTCCTTAGTAATGCAAAATGCAAAGGAATCGTACTTATCATATGTAACTTGGGGTTTTCATTTAACAGCAGTTATATATCTTTGCACAGTAAAACTATTTCAAATTCCTTAACCTCTGCCTACATCATGTCTTGAATGGACATAACTTGACCGATCATCTTGTTAGTTTTAGCTGTTATTGAGTGAGCCCTAAATGAATGCCTGGTGATCTTTCTAGAAACAACTCACCAGGCCTTTGTTTCTGCTGAGCCCCTCGGTCGATTGGAACTGCGAACCTTTCGATTGGCATCAGATCGCAAACCACTTGTACCACCCAGGCTCCTCACCTGTGTCCTTCATGAACATTTAATTTTTTTTGTTTTTTTTTGTTTTTTGGGGGGGAGGGCATCACTGCTCTCAGGTGGGAGTGGGAGGCCCTGCCTTGCTCCTGGAGAGCTCCTGCTGAATTTGAACCGCCAAGCCAGTGGGCCGCAGTCCCGCTCTAACCACTATGCCACCAGGGCTCAGCTCCAAGAATATTTAATTTACACAATTTTCTGGACCAAACTTTGTGACTATCAATCAAATTTTAACAATTCTACTCATTACATTTGATCACAGGAAGGTAATTAAGTATGTACCTAAGCATTTAGCTGTGAAATGATAACTATCTGTCGTTAAAAATCACTTAAGATAAATGCTCAAAAATAAGGCTTTAGTTACGCTCATTAAGATACAGGCATAGGGCAGAACACTATTCATCCATTTCAAAAGAGAAAGAACGCTGATGAAGTCATACGCTCATTAAGATACAGGCTTGGGACAGAACAATATTCATCCACTTGAAAAGAGAAAGAACGCTGATGAGGTCATGGGTAACAACGCTGTCTGAGCTGCGAGGCCAACCATCACCTGTGAGCACTCACTAGTCCCTCTGCTGGTGACAGATGAGGCTCTCCAATTATTTTTGGAAAAGTGTCATTCGTGATTGTCAGTGGTGTTGGTAGGTGCTATGGAGTTCATTTTTGGTCTCAGAGAGATCTGATGGACAGAAAAGGCCTGCCCTAAACTGTAAACTTTCTGGGAGCTGATTTCCATGAAGGAGCTAGTGCGTGTGAGCACTAGCAGGCAAGTGCTTCTCTGTTGGGCCCCAGCACCCCTATAGGGTCTATACTCATATTCATGGCCACAAGGCCACTCTGACTTACAGAGACCTCACATGACAGGGTACAAGCGCCTCTGTGTGTTCTTGAGGGTGTACATCTCCATGGAAGTAGACAGTCATCTTTCTCCCCCCGAGGAGTAGCTGGTGGTTTCAAACTGCTGACCTTCTGGTTAATGTCCTAATGTGTCACCACTCTGCTACCACCCATATCCTATAATTTTAAATATAGTACACTAAGGGTCACCACACTTATTCGACCCAAATCTTTTTTTTTCTTGTTTTTTTTGGGGGGATATCACTGCCCTCAGGTGGTGGGAGTAGGAGGCCCAGCCTTTGCTCCGTGGAGTTGGAATTGAACCTCCATCCCAGTGGGCCGCTGTCCTGTGCACAACCACTACGCCACCGGGGCTCAGCTCTTCAACTCAAATCTTAAACATTTTCTGTTCTGAAGAGCATATGACCTCTGTCCCCACGCGCCCACTGTGCTGCTCTATCACGACAGCAGCTCCAGGAAGCCCACAAATGAGCACTTGGAGCCGTGCCCTCATAATACTTCGTGGCCACTCACAGGTGATTTCCAGGCTATTTTTATGGGCCGTGAATGAGTAATTTTCTTTTGCATTTTTTTCCTAGCACTCTCAAAACATTAAAAAAATAAGCTTATCCACCCACTGCGTCAATTCCGATGCCCAGTAATGCAAAAGAACAGAGTAGAATTACTCCTCTGGGTCTTTGAGTTACTGTGGGTCTTTCTTTTGTTTAAAGTTTAATTGGCATATACTTCACATACATACAATTTAATTATTCCATCATATTGGCTCCCACTTTCCCTCCATCGTCCCTGGCCATGCATGCCCCACGGCAATTATTAATTCAATTATAATGCCTCTGTTGATCTACCTATCTTGGATTTCACAGACAGAAAAACAGCCTGTATCATTTTCTGATAGGCCACCTTTAAAAAATCTCCCTGGATTAATATTACTTTCAAGTTTGTCTTCTTTTTTTGATGAATTCACACAATAGCTTATACATCCACAGTTGTTTGTGTCATTTTTGGGGTCTTTCTCTTTAAATGTGTTTTATCTGCATATACGTCAACATACCATACCATTTATAATCATATTAAGAAGATTAAGACAATCACCACCACAATCAGTTTCTGAACTTTTTCTTCTCATATTCATTGCTGCTAGCTCTCCATGTCCCTCCATTTCTTCCTTGCCAGACCCCTTTATCCGATGAGACTGTAAATCGTCACAGAAGCAGGAAGCCCCCTCTCTCTGCTGCCGAGCAATCAATGTGTAGCCCGTCAAGTCACCAGGACTCCGTACTACATTGCGGCTGGGACCATTTCGATTCACTGAGATCCAATAGGACAGAGACTGTGAGTCTTACTGGGAACACAACAGTCTCATCCTTCGTTTTGGTTGGTACTGCTGACCCATATGGATAGCAACTCCAAGAGTAACCCACTATGCCACTGGGGCTCTAAGGCTGTACAAAATCACACGGGGGACAGGATTTGGTCCGCGGGGCATGAGCTTGCAGCTTCCCTGTCGGAGAGAGAATCTGGAAGGTGGGGTGGCAGCATAAATGCCGAATGGAGAATCATAATGAAACATAAACAAGGCAAGTAGGACAAGCAGGGAGACAAAACCAAAGAGTCCACCAACATAATCGACCTCCAAACTGGACGGAAAGACTTGCCCAGTGAGCCCCCAAGTAATGCATGAGGAGAGGACATGTCACAGATATGTAAGATCACTCTCATATCAGCTGTGGAAAAATAAGTAACGATGAAATCAACAGGGCCTCTGGTTGACCGGAGAACTCTCAAATCACGCACTCAAACCTCCGCAGGTTGATTTCTAAAGGACGGAAACTGGGAGGGGGGGTGCACCTTCAAACAATGATTGCTGGCAAAGAGGCTCTGGTAGAGTTTGGGTGGCAGAAATTCTCAAGATGAATCAGCTAAAGGTCCTTTTCAGATGAAAACTCCGCTCAGAAGAGAAGAGGTAGAAAACTCGCAATTGAGCACAGCGGGGAGATGTCGTTGTGGTTAAGAGGTGACATCGAGGGAGCTCTGACTCACCATCACCTTGTGTCCAACAAGACTGGACCACGGAGCGATGCCCGATTGTTCAGATGCTTCAGTCCATGACTGCAGTTACTGTGTCCATCCATTTTGCTGAGGGCAGGGGTCAAACAGCACCCACCCCCAAAGGAAAGAACATTTCAGACAATAGCAGAGGAGAGCAATAGGACCAAGAGAATTCAGAGAGCAATGGACACACTTTTGAATGATTTTAAAAATCAAAGATGGAGCTTATGGCTGTGAAACCTGGGAAGAAAAATTACCCCCCATCAAGGTTCCTAAGAAGACGATTCTGATGTAAAATGAGCAGGAGGAAAAAAAAAATGCCCCAACCTCACCCCCCAGGTGGATGAACACTGGAACACTTGAAAACTAAACTATGTTAAGAAATGACATGCTACAGGGCAGTGATGCCACACACACACACAAAAGAAGTGACATGCTAAGGAACTCATTTATATGGCACAGCAGAGTATCATAAGCCAGAATTAGAAGATCTCAAGACGTGACATGGTAAAACTCTAATAAGTCTAACTCCATGAAAATGATCATTACAGACACGATGGCTCAGTTTGAAGGGTACAAGTGCAAACAAACACAACAAAGCATTCCTTGCGAGAAAGACAGGGTGAAATGAGGGCTGTTTCCCCCCCCCCCATTTTTGTTTGGTTGTTTCTTAATAAAAAAGGAAGGAAGATGGATGAAAATGATCTGAAAGACTGTGACGAATATAGAAGGTAGGCAAAGAAAGCAGGGGCACAGAATAAAGTCTGTAATAAAGACATCATCTATCTCAGAAAGTCAACACCGAAGGCCCAGCAACATCAAGAGGGATTCTAGTACCATGATCGGACTTGAATTTTTTTTTGACTTGAAATTTTTTCAAAGTGTCTCAAACAGAAAGAAAATGAGATTGTCAGCAGTTTGCAAGAAGTCTTATGACAGAAACAGAAAGACTGCATGTTTAAGATACCCTGGGTAGGTGCAGAAGGAGAACTGCCGGCACTGTGAGGAAAGTAAGCATTAGAATGTTAACCACAAGGTTAGTGGTTCAGAACCCACTAGCTGCCATACAGGGGCACAATGAGGTCATCTGTTCCAGCAAAGCCTTCCAGTCTTAGAATTCCTGTCTCGGGTTGTTATGGATGAGAATGAACTCGTTGGTAGGTTCGTTGGCGTCTTGTGGGTTTCAAAGGTCCTATCACTGAGTCCAGTCCGACTAATAGCAACGCTGAAGAACACAACAGATCTGACCCTGTGGGTTTCCAAGACTGTACATATTTACAGGATCAGAAAGCCACACCTTTCTCCCAAGGAGCAGCTGCTAGATTTTGAGCTGTTGACCTTTCAGCTCGTAGCTCAACATAGTGGTTTTTGATTGGCTGATAACCCAAAGGTTGCTAGCTTGAGCCCACCCAACAGTCCCTTGGATGAAAAGGTCTTTGCAAAGATGTCAGTCAGCAACACCTGATGGAGCAGCAGTTCTAAATCAGAGACCAGCTTCCAGGCAGCTAACACCAAGAAGCAAGCATGTGTACGCCTTCGAGTCCAAATGACTTTCAGGGGAAAATGCCGCAAACTCCATCAACATGTAAATAAATGAGAAAACGTTGGTCCATTGAGCAGAAACGTCTAACATCTTAGACCACACGTTTCCAATGCTTCAGATCACGGGACTGGCGGCCGTGAACACTAATACATGAGCTGACTTCCAAAAATTCACAAATCAATCCTATTCTCTTTTCATTGATTTTGTCCATGAAGTGTCTGAAGTCTTCTCGTATATCCTAACATGCAAGCAAACCTCAGTGAGGCCCAGATGAGAGACAGAACTGTGATCGGATGGCTGCAGACAGATACGGCCCAACTTTGAAGTGAGGAACAAACAAAAAGCTCAAATGAAAAAACAAACAAACAAACAAACAAACAGCTGTCCTTGTTAATAATCAGGAAAGGGATTAGAAAATTTACTGTGTTCAGTTTAGAAATTCCATCAATTGCACCTCTGTCCTCCTCATCAGTTCAGTCAGTTTTCCTTAGAAAATGAAATTGTCTGGAAAAACATTGCATGTTTTGACTGGTTAAAAGCAGGGATTCCGGGGTCCAGATGCCAGCTGCACTGCGTGTTTGCTAAACTTGCATCCTAGATGTGCTGTAAATATACAACCCCCCAGGGGCCCTATCTTCTTGGTCTGGATACATAAACATAAGGGATACCCCCCTCAGGATGGCGTCGGATAAATGTAGAGAGTACAATGCCACGTGTAGAGCAAAGATTCAATAACTATTATAACTGTTGCAACTCCTCCATTTTGTCAAAGGAAGAATTTGTTGTTGCCTTGAGGTTGGGGATAAACATTAACTTACAGCTATGTCTAGGACACTAAGAGTGACTTTCTTTCCGCTCGCTCATGGATTTCACAATGTTTACTATTTTGACAACCTGTTTATGCTTTGAAGAGGAAAAAGAAAAACTTTTTTAATTGGGAAAATGAGCCCTGAATATGAACACTCCATTACATCCTATTCCTCGGGCCTCATGCAAAGGAGCGCTGGACAATAGCACCAAAACAAATAATCTTTTTCATTACAGTGAACAATGCTGCAGAAAAGCTGCTTGAAGCGACATTCATCTTTTTCAATTGCCCTTTTCAATTCCTCCAGCGGGGACTACCTGTTCCTGTTCATCCTGCATTAGAACCGAGCTTTCTCCCCGAGTGCTGCTTGCAGTAATGCAGCCTTGTAAGGGAAGAGGAACAAACACGGAGGCCTGAGCCTATTAGTCAGTCTTGCAAATTGGATGGCAGTCTCATTTTACAACCACTTGGAGGAAAATTAAGTAAGCCCACAAAATTGCCATTCCATACTTTAATCTTTACCCATTTGGAAATTAAGGTCACCCACAATGGACTATAGGCCCACAGATGAAAAGCATCAATAAATGAGAGAGGAGAAAAAAAACCCCAGCAAAACAGTATTATACAACGCTACACGGCATTGGGTTTTGGTTGTTAGTTCTCAAATGCTAGAACATTCACTTTGAACATGGGCCTTTGTATTTTAAAGACATAAACAACTGCAGGGGTTAAAGGAAACGTTTGCATCTCGATTTAAGATTTCTTTCGAGATAAGATTTAAGAGATTTGCCACGGTGAGTGAATGTTTTCCTTAGAAATGAAATGTGTTTTAATGTGCCTAAGCAGCATGCCCCCAACCCAGTAGCTTTTGTATACATTTCAGGATGAGTTCTCAGATCAACATACAAAATAGGACTGTGACACAGTGTAAATTCTAGCTCCTCATGTCTTGAGCTCCTCACAGCTTAAAAAAGGAGAAAGTTGAGTGTGGCACAGAGAGGACTAGCTTAGTAACGTTTGACGTGGCGGTTCATCCAACTCCTCTCTGTGTAAAGGGCAGGAATTCAGCCCGTTGCCTTAGCAGGTTGGACATTTCAGCATGATCAGAGTTGGGCTGGTGGTAATGGAAAGCAGTGCTTTACAGAAAGGTGTCAGCTTCTCCCTTCACATCCCACAATGGGAAGAGCAAAATCGTCATAGTCTAAGCCCTAATGAAAGTTCCTGAAGAAGGCCATCATGCTTGGTCAGGGCAAGGGGTGGTGAAAATAAAGAGGAAGGCCTTCCAGGAGATGGACTGGTGCAGTGGCTGCAAGCAGGGGCTCAGACATTCACAACCATTGTGAGGATGGTGCACGAGCAGGGAGGCGGTTTTCTGTGTTGTGCAGGGGTTACTGTTGGCTGGCACCAACTTGATGGCACCTCACAAGGGAAGGGATTCAGGCGAGGGTGCAAAGGAGTGTGAACAGAGTTCGCTGAGGAGTTGATTAGCTTCAGATTAGCTTCAGGAGGCAAGAGAGAAAACAAGCGTAGAGTGGTGTGTGTGTGTGTGTGTGTGTGTGTGTGTGTAGTGGGGGGCACACGGTGGTTTTCTGAAACACAGGGAGCTGTCTGAGCATTCCCAATGGAGCAAATCAAGGAGATGGACTTCCTGCTAATAGGGATGCTTAGAAAATGTACGTGGTGTGAATGTGAGCTCCTATTCTTGGATTATTACTTGTAACAGGGGCAACATGGTAGCTTAGCTCTGAAGGCAAACATTCTTCCTTTGGAAAGCTATATGTTGTTATTTAAAAATTTTTTTTTTTGCATAACTGCCCTCTGGTGGTCATGGGAGCTACCCAGCCTTGCTGCTGCTGGATCTGAACCCCCAAGCCCGTGGGTTGCAGTCCCGCACTCAACCACTACACCCCCAGGGCTTGGCCCCGCTACGTGTTGTTATTCAGTGCCATTGCGTCCGCCCTAACCCCGAGCAAACCATGCACAATAGAAGGAAACACTGCCCAGTCTGCACCATCTTCACAATCACTGTTCAAGATAGGTACCAACATGAAAAGAGGAGGGGGGGGGACCAGCAGGCTTTGGAAATCAACTACAAGTTGGAAGGCTACTTTCCAATCAGGAATGCATAGCTGGCATTGCTGTTAAAATAATTTTTCAAGACCCAGGGAGGACTAGATCAATTTGATAGATGAGAAGAAATACAGAGACCAGAGGCAATTCCCTCCGCACCTTCTCCTCCCCACCAAATATGGCCATAAGCCCAATCAGTCAGAGAGAAAAACAAACAGCAAAGCAAAAGGAGGATACCCTGTTGGCCAAAAATGTTGCTACAGTGATGAACAAAACATCATGAAAACATGAGAAACCTTAAGGAACACTATACTGAGGATTTAATTTATTGGGGGCCACACCTAAATAAAAAATTTAATAACACACTTGATGGTGTAGTATGGGAGAAAAGAGAGTGTGGAGTAATGGCAAGAGTTATTTCTTTGGATTATGCGTCAGTAAATTGGGCTTAGAATGGAACCTATCTCGTTCAGTTTCTGCTACTAACTGTCTGGGACAGTCCCGCAATGTCTCTGTCTCCAAAGGACCTCAATCTAGTGGGGTGGAGAGTTCTAGACCCCACGGGAATACTTCAACATGTAAACATCAAGGTCAGTAGAGATTTTTTTTCCCCAGGGGAGAGTGCGATCGCAGTCCCCACCCCCCACCCCAAACCATGCAGTCGAATTTCCCACATTTGGGGAAACCACAGGAGTCCGCACACCCGGAGAGCAGTGGATAAGCCTCACCCTGGGAAAACCACCTTCGTGATCGTGGTATCTGCCCTGCCAGGTAAGTATATTAGATGACTTCTAAGGTTATATTCCTTTTATATTCAATGAAAGATTCTGGAAGTAAAAGGCTAGTCTTATGGCTGCATATGCAGTTCATATTGTGAGGACTGCAGCCATGTAAAGAAAAAACAGATTATTCATTTGATTAAATAGCAAACAAGGAAAAAAGTAAATAGCACACAGAAAGTTTGTTCTGTCTGGCATGTTTTTACTTTCAGTTTTAAAGCACTGATTTTGTTTAATGATATATAATAACCATAATCAAACTACCTTCTAGTAGTCTTGTCGGTATACAAGCCTCACTAAATGATAGAATTATCCAACTCATTGGAAACAAACCAACATATTATCCTTTAGACCGAAAATTGAAAAAAGAATGACTTCCTCAGCTCTGAGGAAGATAATTGTTCTAGTTTTGCCATCAATGTCACACAATCACTGAGACCTGAAACTTTTTAAATTATTTTTTGCTCTCTCCACATTTCATCACTCATCCAGCATCACTGAGTCATAATAATCTTCCTTTAACAATGTCTCTTGTATCTATTAATCTCCTGTGCTACCGCCAAAGTTCAAGTCCCTATTAGCTCTCAGACATGGATGCCTGTAATGTCCTCTGTTTCCTTTAATGATCGGCACAGGGATTTTCTTATTATGATTATAATATATGCTCATTATAGGCAATTTAGGTAATTCAGAAAAGTAGAGAGGAATTACATTCCTGCCTGATTTGAGTATTTTAATCCATTTCCTTCCAATCACTGTCCTATGTACATATTACTATATCTTCTTGTTATCAAAATTAGGATAGGAATAGAGCTACGCCTTTATAGGTAATTTTGTACTCTTACAAGTATTTCATTTGGACGTTAATGCTCAGGAAATTCAACTTTTAATTTTTAAAAAACAAGTCCTCCCTCCTTGCTGTTCCACGGGTTTCTATTTATATTAGTAACAAAGCATGCCTTGCCCATCTGTGTGCTGTTGTTGGGTTACGTCCTTCAACTACAATTCTACAGCGTGAAAGACTCAAAGATTCTTGCCGTACTTTGTCAAGCTGCCCTCAATAAAGAATACATGTCTTTTACAGTCTCACCGGGGTGTATGAAATGAGCTAGTTTCTCATCTCCCTGTCGACATCAGATGTGATCACTTTCTCAGCATTTTGATGAGGGTGACCATCTTGCTCTCCTCCAGACTTGGGGTGACATATCTCGTGTATATCAGTGAGTCTCCACATGTTTTCACAGAGTGAGGGCATTTGAGCCATGGCTTTTTAACTAGTTTCCAATTCTGCTATGAAGGGTAGCTTAGAGCCCTTTCAGGTGTCCGGCGCAGAAGATCAGCATGTCACGTCACAGTGGGTATGATAACTAGGAATGGAGGGGCCTGTAAGAACCATTAGAGTGTGTGCTCTGCCTAAGACTCCAAATTGAAAACGTGTAAATACACCAGGCTAGAGAACATCCAGCCAGATGGTGGACGAGGCAGACACGTTCTCCAGAACCTCTGCCACAAAGACACTAGAGACCTACTGAAACCGACCAAATGGGTCAGTCCGGACCCCTGTGTGTCCAAGGAAAGGGCGGAGAATTGAACTGACTACCCACGGTGTGAGGAAACTTAGAGTGGCGAGAGAGGGCACACACTGGGTGAATTGGGAGCTGACCTGACACAGTAGCCTTTGCGGAGAGTAGCAGCCTGGCTTCTGGCGATGATAAAGATGTCATCCTCTTGTATATCCTATGCCGTCCTACGAACTGGAAGCATATCCCACCTGACCTGGCAGCCCCTGCACAGACCCTGGCCTGCCTGAGCTCAGAGCCTTGCCCTGGTGGCTCTGACTCTCCATGCTTAGAGATGGAGAGACTCCGCCTCTTCCAGATACCCCTCTCCCCCTGGGGCGTGCTCTCCGCTAAGTGATTCAAGCTCCCCCAGGTGCACTTGCCTCATTTGTAAAACCAGAGGAACAGCTCGGACTTCCTAGAGGGATTAGACGACTCCACCACAAGAGCATTACCAAGGCAGCCGCGTCACTGCCTAGTCCAGGGCTCCTCAAACTTTTTAAACAGGGGACCAGTTGACTACCCCTCAGACCGTGGGAGAGCCGGACTATAGTTTAAAAAAAAAAAACTATGAACAAATTCACTGCTGGCTCGGGATGGCTCGGCTGCTAAGCAGGACTGGCAGCAGTGGCCAAAACCCCCGGCGGCCGGATAAATGTCCTCGTCGGGTAACAGGTGGCCTGCAGGACGTAGTTTGAGGAGCCCTGATAGTCCATGGCAGCTGTTCACCTAGCAGCTGTGGTAGGAAGATATCAACGAAGATCATTTGAAGGAAACCATCGGCACCAGTGAGGGCCAAGGTGCAGTGCAGAGTGTTTCGCCAAGAGAGGAAGGATCAGAGGGCACAGTCACCTCAACGTCTTGCCAAACCATTTGTTTTCATTGCGAATGAGGTGAGGGAATAATCTCTACTAATGACAAGTACACTTCCTGGACTGTAAGTTCTCTACCACCACTGCAGAACCACGACTGGTTGCCATACTGGCCCCAGTTCTGGTGTGCAGTGTTGGATCCTTGGCTTCTGGGTCTCCCAGTCTAGGGGGTGTCCTATAACCCCATGATTTGTGAGACAGCAACCCCACAGAATGGATCCTTCTCCAATAACACACCAGACCTGCCCCTTTCTTAACCCAATGATCATCCCTGCCATTGTGAATCATCCACGTTACAACAATTCGTTGTTGATACGATTGAACTACAGAGCTTTATATGTGGGCTGTGTGCCAAAAAATGGTTTTGAAAAGGACTTGATGGGTGATTCAGGATCAACGAAAGCTATTGTCAATAGTTACAACTAATTGCTTACATTTGCTATGTGTGCCGAGCACAAGGAGTGGTTTTTACGTTTTATTTAACCTATTTATGAACACCATGGGGAGGTGTTATCCCCCACTTTACAAATGGGAATGCTTAGGCACAGGAAAATTAAGAGGAAGCTATCCAAAATCAAAAAGATGGTAAGCAACCAAACAGAATTTTGAATCCAAACCATGCTGCAGTGCTTCCCTTCACTACCCTGGGTCTAGTATAACTATGTCGAAATGACTGATTGATAGCTATAATGATACTGATTTTTATGTCATGCTGTGCCTTTCTTACTTCATTAAAATAAATAGATTTATCACAATAACCTCAAGGAATTTTTTTCCTGTTAAGGTTCCTCAGCCATGCATTCTGGTATGACAGTCTGCAGGATACAAGAAGAGGGGTAGGTTAGCTCCACTTCTGTGTCTCCCAAGGACAGCTTTCCAGGAAAAGCAGAAACAAAATACATTTCCAGCACTTATCCTATTTTTGATAATTGTTTAAAATTATCACAGAGTCTGAAGACCCCCCTTATTGAGCTAGTTTCATACAGAAGGCTCCTTTGCCCGGCACATTTTGATAAGACATATCCCTATTCCCGAGAAGAACATGAAGTCCAGTGATATGAGGCAGGTATTAAAGACCTCGTGATGCAGTGGGCTAAACATTCGGCTGCTAACCACCAGGTTGCCAGTTCAAAACCACCAGGAGAAAGATGAGGTTTTCTGATCCCAGTAAGATTTGCAGTCGGGCTGAGCCCCGGTGGCGTAAGTGGTTGAGTGTGGGACTGCCGCTCAC
The DNA here is from genome assembly GCA_004026705.1 of Nesogale talazaci. Taxonomy (NCBI): domain Eukaryota; kingdom Metazoa; phylum Chordata; class Mammalia; order Afrosoricida; family Tenrecidae; genus Nesogale; species Nesogale talazaci. Next base: position 28,039 of record PVJH01017980.1, read on the forward strand.
AGGCTTGGTGGTTCAAATCCAGCGGAGGCTCTCAGGAGCAGCACTGGATAGCACCCCACAACCACTAGAGGCAGTGATGCCCCAAAAACAAAACAAAAAAAAATTGCAGTCTTGGAAACCCACTGGCACAGTTCTACTCAGTTCTCTGGGGTTACAATTGAGTTGGCAGTAGGCTTAAAGCATTCTTCTGGGGACTTCTTATATCCGGCGTGCTTGGGCTGAGCAATACACCACTAAAACCAGTCATTCTCCCATCTTTTAGATCAGATGCCGTTTCAAGGCACCCCAATTCTCATCCCAGAGAGTCAAGGCTTACCAGGGTGTCATCATTCTGGTCTCCAAACATTTCTTTAAAAATCTTGCCAGGGTCAGGAATTGGAGGAAATATAATGATCTTGAGCCTTTAAGAAAACAGAGATATCTGAGGTCAACCTTTCCAGTTCACAGTACAGCCCCCTTAACTGCAGCCCTTTTAAAGGAAGGCTTGAAAAAAAGACAAGCACTAGCAGTCACCCTGAGTGCAGCTGGAAGGCAATCTCTAAACCAGGCTATGGACATTCTATGCCCAAGGAGCCTCACATTTGGGTAAGGCAAAGGAGTCATCAAATTAGTTATACTCTACCATTTAAAGACTAACAGTGCTTTACTTACAAACCAGCTGGTGGCTTGCTGGTTATAATTTTGAAGAAGAAAAAAAAACTTCTGAAAACAGGGGCATTCCTCTTTAACGTTTCTGTCTTCTCACTTCGCCACTTCCCAGGTTTGAATCTTAGTATAATGCTCCTTGGTGAACCTGCTCCATCTCCCACATCTCTGAACACCGCAGGGCACCAGGGTTCAGCTCTCTCCTTGGATCCCTTTCCTTCTGCATCTCCTTTACTCTCTCGGTGGTCTCGTACAGTTTGGGAGGGGCCTTAAAGCCATGTATATGTCAACCCAAACCCAGTTCTTGCCATGGAATCAGTTCTGCTTCACAGTACCCCTATTCCGATATGCCAGATTAGAAATGGGCCCTAGGGGCTCGGAGGCTATCAATTTTCACAAAAGCAGACAACCTCATCTTTCTGCTGCAAAGTGGCTGGTGGAGTCACACTGCTGACCTTCCAGTTAGCAGTGCAATGCTTACACCACTATGTGTAAAGAGTTTCAAGGCCTTGGAAACCCTTGCAGGGCCACTGTGAGTCAGAAATGACTTGATGACGGCGGGTATTTCCATACCAAGGACTCTCAGAATTCTATTTCCAGGTGAGACCTTGTCCTTAATACAGAACCATATACTCGAATGCCTGTTTTTCAACTCTCCAGCAGGCATCTCAAACTTAAAAGTACATTCAAAATGGAACTCGTCTTTCCTCTAGAGCCAGCACTCTTCACCCGGCCCTCTTGGTTTTAGTAAATGGCATGTTGCTGCTCATGCCCCAAATCTAAACGTTATCCTGGAAGCCTCACTTTCCATCACTTCTCTACAGACCAACCATCAGCAAGTCCTATCATTTCTACTTTCAAAATCTATCTTACAACTGAGTCCTTCCTGCTAACCTCTAGCCCAGCAGAATTTCAGCTCTTCCCACAAATACGGCCGTGCCTCCACCTGCTCCCATTCTTGCCCAAGGCAATTCTTCATGAGATCATTAGAGGGCTGTGATTTTTATGTCACTAAATCAGATCCCATCTCTCTCCTGCTTAAGGCCCTATTGTGATTCCCCATCATGCTTAGCACAAAATCTTTTTTGTTGTTGTTGTTTTTTGGAGGGGGGCATCACTGCCCTCTGGTGATCATGGGAGCTACCCAGCCTTGCTCCCGGAGAGCTGCTGCTGGATTTGAACCTCCAAGCCAATGGGCCGCCGTCTTGCACTCAGTCTTAGTTCTTTGCCATGATCTGCCCCTTACCTACCTCCCCGGCCTCTTCTCCTGCTACTGTGGGCCAGTCAGACCTATTAAACTCATTCTGCCCCCTTAATCTGGAATATTTTTTCCTCCAATATGTCATGGTTCATTCCTTTACACGAGTATCTTCTCCAGGGTCACTTTCCCAGAGAGACAGACCTTGGCCATCCTATGTAAAATAGACCCCTTTCACTAGGACACACTTTTTTACCCCCCAAAGTGGGGGTGGCGGGAAATGAGGGTACACCTTATGGTCCAAAGGTGTGGTGCCCCAGAACATTTTAGTATACTGGTACTATTTGGTGCAGAATATTTTTTTCTTGCTTTCCTGCTCTAAAAACTGGAAGCATCTTATAGTCAGGTGCATCTTATGGTCTGAAAAATATGGTATGCCCTAGTCCCCGACCCCACCAAACAACTTTATTTCTCATGATGCCAAATCACAACGGTTCGTGTGAGATCAGATTCTTACACTGACAGGGTTAATATATGATGTTATAGAGCCCTGGTGGTACAGTGGTTATGCATAGAGGACTGCTCACCTCGAGGTCATCATTTTGAAACCACCAGTCACTCCAGGAAAGAAAAAGGAGGTTTGCTACTTATTCTTGAAAACTCAGAGGGGTACTTCTACCCTGTCCTTTAGGGTCACCATGAATCAGAATCGACTCAAAGCCGGTGAGAGATGATAGTCTAAGTGTCTCATTATTCATTTCTTTTTTATATATATCTGCCTTTTCCCCGCCTACCCCTGACCATAAATGAGGGTCCCTAGGCACTGCTGACAGGTTGGACTTTCAGGTTCCCCCAAAAGGGGTCTTAGAAGAAGGGCCTCGTGGTCTGCTTTGGAAAAGTACTCACTGGGGCACCTGAGGGGCGGTTGTGCGGTTGTGCTGTGATGCACGTGGCGTGGCCCTCCCTGGGAATCCAGTCAATGACAACTGGCTCAGAGTACACTCCGCAGGAACTGTGCCTTATGCACTGCTGTAGGAAGACCCTATCTTGCACAGAGATGGCAACCTCTAATTGTGCACCAAACAGCTCCTAACCCAGCTCAGCGACTTGGTTCTAACCCCCAATTCTTACGGCAAAACGAAACCCCAGCATCGGACCAGGCTCTAGAGTGAGTCCGAGAACATCAAACAGGCTCCAGGAGCAAGACCAAGCCGGTGATGTTCTCTCCTTCACAGCATGACATATCGGCCTCCCTCCCCTTAATGTTAGACCATTGGATGCGGGACAGTATTTGGAAAGCTGCATCCATTTGCAAGTGCCCAGGGAACCTAGGTCCTATTCAATTGTCCCATACAAGTGGAAAGGGACTGTACCTGAGCATCAAAGCCAATTATTTTGCTCACCCAAAAAGGGTCCTGGAACAACTTCTTGGCCCTTCCATACCACCGTAAGCAACTAAAGGCGAAAAGGCTTTCAATCCACTGGGCAAATGTCAAATGCCAGTGCAAAGAGTAATAACCCTAGCGGCCAGACGAGCAGAATCTGCAGAGGCGGCCTGAGCAGCGCTCTTACCTCTTGAGGTACAGTAGAAGCACGATGATGGCGCCTGCCACGATGACGGGGATGATGAGTAAGATGGTGATGTAGAATGTGGAGTTGGTCTTCTGACCTGGAAGAAGGCACACCAGGGGGGGGGCACTTTTTAGAAAGGAAGCAAGCAAAAGTGGTCATAGGTGCTAACTTGGAGGCAGGGAAAGACAACAGGCAACACAGGGTCGCCAGCCTAAAATGAGAAACAAGGGCAGCCCATGATGGGCTGTTGTTGCATGTAAAACTGACAATCTCCTTGGAACCCTTCAAGCAATTCACCATCAAAAGTTGTCATACGGTTAGGAGAGTACCTATTTGTCTCCTACCTATTTTCTGGAATTCTTTAATCCTGTTCCATATCATAAGGGGGGTGGGGGCTGTCCCTATCCCTGGCATTCCTTGGGTGAGTAAATACACGAAGGATCAGGAGGTAGTTGGAGAAGGGGTGACGAGCGGTTTGACCGCACAGAGTATACACAATTGCACTGCATTACACACAGAGAAGTTGCTGAACTGGGGGGAAGAGAGACAGAGAGAGAGGTCATCTGAGAACATGATCTTTAACTGGTTTCCAATTCTCTTAATAAAGATGTCATATGTATTAAAGTCTTCTCATTCACACGGGGACTACTTTTTTCTGGGCTCTTAGCTGTGTCATCGGTATGAAGCTATTTAAAAGGATGACAGCGATAAGTGCCACGATGAGTAGTAACTCATCATTGAGCGCTTGCTCTGTTTCTGGCACCACCAATCCAACCAAACCCCACTGCCAGAGAGTCAATTCCGGCTCGTGGTGACCCCACGCGTGACCAGCGGAGCTGTTCCAATGAATGTTCTTGGCTATAATCTGCATGGAGGCACACTGTGGGGGGAGCTTAAACCATCAACTTTTAGGGGGCGCAGACTGGTTGTGCCACCCAGGACCCTAGTCTGACCCCGTATTAGGGGTTTTCGCATGCTCTATCTCATATACGCAACAAAGGTAGATATTATTATCCCCCATGGAGCTTCCTACGTCCATACTGAGTTTCCGTCTCAAAAATTCAGGGCCAGCTGCATCCTGTCCTAAAGGGTCGCTTGGCATCAAGTGGATGGCACTGAGTTTGGGGCTTTGGGGTCCCACCTCGGAAACCCCCAGGCGCAGTTCTACTCTGGGCTCTAAGGCTTTCTTCTAGACCAGAGGATGGGCTAACTGCAACTCTTTGATAACATACATGGGGCTCTGAAAGAAAATTGAAAAAAAACTGAAAAAGGTACATATCACGCAGAGAAGGGTGATTTCATTGGTTTGTAAAAATAGATCTATGGCTCTTGAATCCTTTTTAAATTGCTGTGAGGGACAGGATTGGCTCTTTGTCTCGAAAATTTGCCAACCTCTGGTCCAGACCAGGAGCACGCAGATGGCATCACCAAGGTCCAGCACGATGGCATGCAGCAGCCTCTAGATTGGGGCAAACGATCCCCACTTCCTGCGACATATCACCCCTATGTAATCCTGTGACCGGGACAAAACGACTCCCTTCTAAACGATAACACAGCCGCAGCGGAGGTCCGATCGCTGCCCACGTTAGATGGGAAAGACTGCGGCTGCTCTCACACAATCTCTGACTCGGGGAAGCCAGCTGCAAAGTGATGAGGCCGTTCTGCGGAGAATTCCCAGTGGCTGAGAACTGTGGGAGGCTTCCGTGCTGAAGTCGGTGAGGAACTGACACACGGAAATGGAATCCCCACCCCCCTCTTAGCCAGCCTGTCCATGGAGACTGCAGTCCCAATAGACAGCTTGACCACAACTTCGAGCACAACAGAGGCCTGGCCCCTTCAGTCAGGGCTACCCCTGAGGGCGTGCCTACACCCAAAGGCAGCTGTATTCCCACGCCAACAGAACCAGGCATGGTGGCCTGAGCTCTGCAGCCCTGCTCCAGAGGCTTACTGGCAGCACCTTCTGTCCCACAATGTTGGGGGCACCTGGAGGGAGGCTCTGTGTTGGGCCCGGGATTCACAGCTCAAACAATGCTTTCCTAAACTCTCAGGCCACTTTGATTAGCTACCCAACTGTTTAAGAAGTTCTTCATTGTTCTATTTTGCACCCCTGGGGTCACAAAAGATAGCTTCTTATGTCCTGTACCTGACCAAACCAAGCCAAGCTTACCACTGTGAGTCAATTCTTCCTCAGATGACTGCCTAGAGCAGAGTAGAATGGCTTATTTGGGTTCTGAGGCTATAAACCATGACAGGAGCAGAAAGCCTCATCTTTCTCCCACAGAGCCTGGGGGATTCCAACTGCTGACCTCGGACCTCACATATAAGTCTAGGTCAGCAATCATGATTTCCCAAAGTTACTTGTTTTTGGCATCACTGCCTTCTGGTGGTCGTGGGAGCTACCCAGCCTTGCTTCCGGAGAGCTGTTGCTGGATTTGAACTGCCAAGCACTCAACCACTATGCCACCGGGGCTCAGCCTCCAAAGTTACTTTTATCAATGATTCTTCACCAAATGTCCAGGTCTTTCAACATCCTGGTTATCATTCCAAAGAGAGATTCCATTATTTTCCCTGGGGCCCAGAATGAAATACTATATACTTCTGCTTTGACCAGATCACTGGCCCACTGGCCCACAGTATTCCCTGGTTTTGGATACTACATTCTGACTGCTGCCTGGGACAGCATATGACTTTGGGGCATATTGAAGGTTCCAACACCGAGTCATACACTAAGCTAACAGTCAAAGAAAACACCAGACTTCAGGCCACACACACAGATAAACTGTAGGATTTTCAATCCCGTACTTGAGCCTGTATGTAGCTTGATCGGCCCCTCAATTAATCAGTCATTTTTCCAAACTTAGGAGATAGGTTGATCTCCTCTAAATGCCACCAAGATTACTGTTCCACTCTTGATCCTATCATCTGGCACACCGGACAGTTCTCTCCCATTACACAACCAGCATTTAGACCTGTCTGCCCCCTACCTTTTGGTTCTGGTCCGTAATACAAATGGAGGTCAGGGCAGTGGAGAGGAGAACACTGTTTGGGTTGTGGGTTTTCAAAGAGCGATAGATTACAAATTAATCCCCATGATTTGACAGTCATTAATCAGATTCCCAGTCTCCATCCACTCCCAATTTTAACTATTCTGGTTCACATAAGTAACAAAAACCCCAGAACATCCCCTTTACTCCCTCAATTCTCTGCTTTAGCTTACTTCCCTGTTGCCATTTAAAATGCAATGAAGTAAAAAAAAGAAGAAAAAAGAAAAAATGTAATGAAGTACAGTTTTCTTACCTATAACCATCTTTTCACTCCATTCGCTCCAGAGATTGCTATCATCAAAGCAGTATTTATTTGCTCTCACTCTTATTCGGACCGTGGTCAAGGTATCATAAAGAATATTGGGGATCCTGAACTGAGTATGAAATAAAAGGACACAAGTAATATTATTGATGGAATTCCAATACAATGAACTGCCAAATTATGCACCTGGTTAAAACTTGGATAGCAATGATCTGACTTTGATACCCAGAGGAAAAAATGCTAACAACCCATAGACCAAAGTGGTTTCTTTTTTCAAAGCTGTATAAACTGAGGCTCTTGCCCATCCTGCTCTACCGCCAGCCCCCCTCCATAAGTCTCCGCACGCAATAAAGTTACTGACCTCTCGTAGACATTTGTTGTCGTCAACCTTGAAAATACAAAGAAGATGAATGAGTCAAAAATGTTATAAAGCACATTTTTCATGATTTAGCAGTTTTCACCTTGTTTTCATCTCAGGTAAATGTGCAGGGTAAATTAAATATTAATTACATCGATCGACCTCACACCATTCACAAAATCGGTTTCAGATGAACTAGAGATCTAAATGTGAGACGTGAAACAGATGAGCATATAAATAAACGTGTATATAAACACGATTCTGGAAGCAAATGTAGATGTAACCGTTTCACGACAACAAGATGTCTCTTAAATAGGACAAAAACCAACTCTAAAGGAAAGTTTAAAATAAAGCAGTCCCTATATTCTAGTTAAAATCTTCTGTTCTTCAAAAGAATGAAAATCTCTGTTACAAAAATTAAAAGGTGACACATACCATTAGTTGCAGTATCTTGCAAAAAACATCTGTTTTACACATCACACATGCGTAAGTAGCAATGCAATGCTACTAAATCATAGAAACCTTTATGAAATAAAAACACAAAACCTGAAGCTACTATTTCTCAACAGATCCTCCGTCTACATCTATCTACGACACCCTCTCTGGAAAAGTCTGCGCTCGTCAAATGGCAGTTTCAGCATGGGCAAGAAAATGCAATTACTGTCCATGCTCTTTACGGGTTGGTGTGTGAGAATAGCTGCCCTTTCAGCAGCATCTGAGCCGAGTCACTGGGCCAGTGACTAGGGCAAGTGGCAAACATTGCCTATATGGTTTTCTTGTAAAAATCCTTTCTGAATGGGATAGAACTCACTTTGAGAAGAATATGAAAATTTACTTTCCAAGAATATAGTAAGTCTACTTAATCATGGACTGTAGGTTTATGAAACATTTGTCCGTTTTATTCATACAGTTCTTATATAGCTCTTATTTTATATACATTCAAATTCTGTAAGTATTTCCAATGGAATCACGTGCCCAGTATAATCTCTAGCTGATCATTGTGAATATGTAGGAAAGTGATTGACCTGTCTATGTTGGTTTTGGAATCAAGCCACTAAACCAAGCTTGTTGCTTAGTTCTAAGTTTTTCGCTGGATCATCTTCATTTATGTAAACCAGGTTTCTCTGAAAATAATGACAATTTCTCTTTTTCATTGATCAGCCTTGCTTTCCTAGCTCTTGTTCTTCTTTCTATGGTAACAGTTTCCACAACCATATTCAACAGGAGTAAATTACAGCAGGCATCCTAGTACTTTGACTTCATGTAAACAAATAATATTTTATCAAAAAAGAATCTGTGTTTTGGGCTGAGCCCCAGTGGCATAGTGGTTGTGAGCGGGACTGCGGCCCACTGGGATGGAGGTTCAATTCCAGCAGCGCCTCCACAGGAGCAAACGCTGGGCCTCCTACTCCCACTACCAGAGAGCAGTGATGCCCCCCCCCCCAAAAAAAATCTGTGCTTTGTGGCCTGAAAGGTCGAGATAAGGGTTGTCAGGAGGACTGGGTAGAGTATCCCAAGAAAATCATAGGACAGTCCTGTGAACGAGAAAGAACGAGCAAGTGCATCCTTAAGAATGGGGGTGGGGGTCCTTTGTGCAACGTTCCCAGATTTTTTCTCACTCGTGTGGATCTACATTTTCTTAAAATCTCTTGATAAGCCCCTGTAACTGCCCTATGTCCTTTGGAAGAATCTGTCTATGCTATCCCTTAGGGATCCCAGATAAGTTGTCTCCATAAACTTTAGAACTGATTTTACTGCCATGAATTTAACTGCTCCAGATGATCCCCCCTCAGAAGCCACTGGATTGGATCTTTTAAAACATCATCCTACTCAGACCCAGACAGGTGCCTTCCTGAGAGAACTCGTGAGTTCTGCAATCGACTGACAGCACAGATACATTTAAATACGATTTGTTTGGATTACACCCATAGACGCATCAACTGGAACCTTAGAAACAACACTTTTCTCACCCTCATATGCGAAGGGGTACCACCAAAAAACACCTGAAAAAGCTCCACTTGGCTGAGCTTTTGTAGTACGCATTTTTCCCTACTAGGCAAGCATCAAACAACTCACTCCAAGTGCCCCCCAGTGGCGTTGCCTGGGGACGTTCTCTCTGGTCACAGAGAATTTTTTCATGAAAGCAGTTTTGCTCAAACTTTGTTTTTTTGTGATGGCAGATTTAAGAGAACAGTGTGCGGCCATGACATTTTGCTTCTTGCTCGGGGGTAGGGGTTGTGAAATGCTGCAGAAACTGTTGTGATGCTGAACCCAGCTTATTAGGACAGCACTAGGAAAAAAAATCAAGTGTATCAGTGATTTGCTCATTTCAAAAAAGGTGAAATGTCAAATGATGACAAATCTCTTTTTGCATGTTCATCAACTTCCCGAATGGTTGAAAATGTCGACTCTGACTTTATTCCAGCAGGTCAGAGTGCTAATCAAGTTTTCCAGTTAGAGATTCTGATTATGTGCCAGTGTGTGACAAAAAAAAAGCAATTTGTGGTAGGCAGGAGATTGGTTTTGCAACCACGACGATGCACTTGCTTACACAGCCATCTCAGTGTACCAGTTTTTGGCAAAAAATCAGCATGTCTCTCTTGCCCCACACATTTTACGCACCTGATCTGTTCCATGTGGCTTCTTTGTGTTTCCAACAATGAAGGACATGCAAAGGCAGTGACTTGACAATGTAGAAGGTGTGAAGTAAAAAACATGGGAGGGGCTGTCAGTCATCCAAACATATGAGCTTGAAAAATGTTTCCAAGAATTGAATTGCAGATTTGGCAAATGTATTAAGTGCGATGGAGAGTACGTTTAGGTGATAGGGCTGTTTTGTAAAAAAATAAAAATAATTAAATACATCCCCAATAAAATGATCTTTTTGTTTGTTTATTTTTGGAGCATCAATGCCCTCTGGTGATAGGAGTAGAACCGTGGCATTAGAGGCTATGTAAGTTTCGAATAATCATCTGAAAACTGTTCCCATCTGGGTAATGCAAATTAGAACTACAAGACACCAATACACACACCTAGGAGACAATGCCAAGCGAGAGTGTGAAGTACCATACATACTCAAGTATAAGCCAACCTGAATATCATCTGAGGCACCTAATTTTACCACAAAAGCTGCATTAAAAATGTGTTGGAAAAACCCTGGCTTATACTCAAGTATTACGCTAGTTCAAACTTGGGAGTTACAAACTCAAGACATTGGACTTCATTGCTGAAACAGAGGACAAAGCACCAATTTATTTATTTATTTTTGGCATTCGGGGCCATTAGCTGAATGGCTCCTGCCAGCCTTTCCGCACAGTCGAAAGGCTGACTCAATGATGAAAAGCCATCCTATCAAAATTTCATTCAGGGGCAAGAAAAAGCCACTCGGGGCTATTGTAATCCATTGAAGCCCATCTGTGAGCAGAAGCCTGAGTGAGGAATCACAAGTGCCAACCATCAATGAGAGACCAGGGTGCAAGCTGATGTACCCCTCCCTCTAGGTCATCTCTAAGATGAATCAATCAATCTCCCAATAAGCATAACCTTGTCCAGACTTAATGCTCTGGGCTCTCCTTCAGATACAAGCCCCTTCCACATTTATTAGTCACAAAAGGGAAAGCAGGGCCCAGAATACCAGGCCAGGGAATTGGCTTCCTCATTTACTTCCTCCTCTTAATTGGAATCTGAGGCAAATCAATTCCTCAAAAAGTCCTTGCAAAAAAAAAATTAAGGGCCTAAGCAGCAGAGGTCCAAACAAGTGAGTCCAGGACAAACCAACAAAACTCTACGAAAGGAAGCAGCTGGTGAACATCTGCTCAGAGAGGGCATCCAACTGCAGGACAACAACACTTCATTTCACTCCAGTTCTGACTGAGGTGCACGGGGAGGCTTCCAAAAGGGGATGGCAAACATCCCTTGAATCTTTTAGCTCCATTTCTCCATGAACTGTTTTGAAGCCTCCTTGTATGTGCTTCTCTCAATTCCCAAGTCTATGCAAAAGGCAACTTAATTCAGGAAGAATTTCCTAAGAGACAGGCGGTTAAGGCACAAGATGCTAGGTCAAGTATTCTTGGCCAATGTATAAAATGGAGGGGCTGCAACAAATTTGTGGAAAAATGGAATTGAAAACAAAATAACCTCTTCCCAAAAATGGGAAGCGCTCGTGTACAGTCGGAGCACCATTTGAAGTCATACTGACTTTTTATCTTTGTGGCCTTTATCAAGTTACTTAATCTACGCAGGCCTCAGTTTCTCAATAAACCGTAGGTTAGACCAGTACCCACTTCACAGGTCAAAATGAGAATCGCACGAGTGGCTACATAAGAAACTTTTTTTTGGGGGGGGGGCATCACGGCCTCTGGTGGTCGTGGGCACTAACCAGTGCTGCTCCTGAGAGCCGCCGCTGGATTTGAACCACCAAGCCAGTGGGCCGCAGTCCCGCACTCAACCACTTACACCACCGGGGCTCAGACCCAGGACTGCACATTTTTATGGGAGCAGAAAATCTCATCTTTCTCCCATGGGGCAGTCTGGTGGATTCAAACCACTGACCTTGTACACTCATAACCCACTACACAACCAGGACTCTTGACACTCAGTCCACGCTAGCAGGAACAGAATAAAGTAGATATCCCGGACTGCTCCTTCCCAGAGCTTTTTGTTTTTAACCCACGGAAGAACCAAGCACACATGTGTGATTAGGCTAAAGAGCAGGGTGTCAGTGGGTGCCAAGATGAGTAATGCATGTAGCTTGTGTCTGAGGCAAGAGTGGAGAGAGGATGGTCAAGGCTGCAATAATGAAGGACTTCTCACCTTTCTGACAGTTGCTTTGTTGTAAATCCAAGCACTTCCCTTGCCCCCTTGCATTTGGGTACCCGTTTCCCTTGGTGGAATTGTATGGGGACACTCCGCTTCTGACACCAGCAGGGATTATTCTACTTCAGAAGAGAGATTCTCAGCCAATGCCCAGCAGGGTTCTGTTCGGGGATCTGGTGATTACGCAAATAACACATGCTTTCCACATTGTTTAAAACTGCTCCTCCTCTGGGGAGGTATTTTTGTCGACCAAGCTATGCTTTTTTTTTTTTTAAAGCTCTTCTAAAGTGGCAGGGAAGTGCTTATAGACCTAACAAGTTGAGTGACCCCGAGTTCTCCCAGGATCCACGGCTCTTACTCTTGCCGCAGCGGCCTGAGGGAGTCTGCCCAAAGGGCCGGCTACTCCCTTCACCCAGAAAACCCCACAAGAACAGGCCCATCAAGGTCGAATCTTCGGGTCCACTTAAAAACGTCTGTGAAACTGACCAGGGCCCTCAAGAGTATGCATGTCCAGAAAGCAACCACATATTTGAAAGGTGTCACTTTGCAGAAGCAGTATGTGTGCTCCCCCAACATGACAATGGTGTCCAGGGAGAACAGTGGGGTTGGACGTAGGGCCGATGGACCAAAAAGGGTGCTGAATTTTTGCTACACATACTTAAAAATGCAGAGAGTAAGAGCTGAACTTACAGGTTTAGATGTGGTTTCTCTGGTCATTGGGAGCATCCCAGTGAACACAACCCCCAAGATGCGCCTCGGCACTTACAGAACGCAGGTGGTGGGATCCATTCCTACAAGAGCGTCTCCCTCCCCCCCACCCACCCCACCACATTGAAATGGACCTGACTGAAAAGGAACATTGTTCTTACACCAGCAGACGTGGCTACAAAGAAGCAAAAGGTCTCCCAGAATAAATAGAAGCAGCAAAAATGAATGGCTGGGGAATACATTAAGCTCTAAATAAACGTTAAAGCAAGAAAAAAGGGGGGGTGGGGGAACGAGAAACACCCTCAAATACCTCTCAAGGGAAGGAAGTGGGCAATGAACAAGCATTTAAAGCGCTATTTGCATAAAGACAGGAGAAGCCTTTTGTAACTTCCACGTGTGGAACCAAAGAATTGGCCTCTAGGCAAGCTGCTAGGCCGCCTTCAAAAAAACGAAACAAAAAAACATTTGGCTTCTAACCTCTAAAACTCAAAAAGCTACAGGGGTCAGGCTGGTAGCAAACCAGTCTGAGTCGTTGCAGTGACCTTGAGAGGACACCTGAAAGACACTACAATTTTCATTAAATCTGGGCCAAAAGAAAAGGTGGGGGCAGGGGAAGCACGCTGAACAACCAAACAAAACCCTACTTTGTGGTCCCCACATCCACAAAGAGGTCTAAGGACCTCATCTGTGATCTCTCCTGCAAAGGAGAGCAGTGAGGCTAATGCCACCTTCGGGGGCAAAGCCTCAACAACAGCCTCTAATTAGTCTATTTCCTTTTAGCAAGAGTTGCCTAAACTAGGATCCCCCAGAAAGCAATGCTACACAGATCTTTGGAATCTTTATTACGCCAATATTTCAAATTGTACAGTGACTTTTTCATTTTTTTCCAAGACTATTTAGACATTTACTTTCCTGAATCTGACCAAATGTAAAGGTACAATGACATTCCAAATGGTGACAACTACCAAGGTGTCATTTCTTATTTATCTGCCAATTGGGACCTCTATGTCTATTTTTAACTGCCAATTATTTTAAGGTTCAAATCTAGAAAATATTTTGATAGCAAGACTACCTGCCTCTGTTAATTTTTCCCATAAAAGAGTTCTTTGAAAACATCCAATTTCCTGATTTAAGATGAAATATATGAAAAAAAGAAAAGAAAATAATATATGGAAAACATCTAAACTTGTAATATTTTTAGAACTACCAGTTGCTTTTGCTACTATTGATTTCTGCAACCACATAAGGAACTTCCAAACTTACAGGTAAGTACACAAAAATGAAACATGAATCACCATAGAGGGTACTCAAAAATCTTAGACTGGTCACAGAAACTAAGCATTAAACCTCTGTCCACAGAGATGCACATACTTGGAATAAAATAAGCTATGAAAAAAGAAAATAGCAAGCTACGCAGAATGACATTACAAAAGAAATCACAAAATACCCCAAAAGATAATTACAAAATATTCCCCAAATGGAAAATCACTGACAAAAATATCACAAATGGGATAAAAGTGCTCCTCTCTGATTTTTCACATTTGGTTGCTAGAGTTGAACGATGAATTTTTAACGAATAGATTTTTTTCTATTAAAAAGTGCGATATAAACTTATGTACAGGACAGTCAGCAAAAGGTCTAAAGATAAATCAGCATACAAAAGACAGAGGAAAATTATCACTTTAACAAAAACCCACAATCCAAAAATATTATAAAACTTTTAACAAACAATCTTTGAATCTGCTCCTAATCTGAGCTTTTATCAGAGAGAAAAAATATGTATCTACAAACTTCAAACCTGCTCCTCATCCAAGCTTTTATCAGAAATAAGAAAATATCTAACCCTGGGCCAAGTTTTGCCATGCCTAAAAAGACAGGCTTGGGCTGTAGACCACAAGTAAACCTGGGACAGATTTTTCACACGTGAGGCTAACAATTTTACCTGCCCACTTAGTTAGCAAATTACTTAACAAAACAAAGAGAGACCCAAACAGCTGGGTGCTCTGGCAAGCCTTATTCAGAAGTCTTTTTTTTTTTCCTGGTTCCTCCAAGAGTTCTTTAGCAAGTTCTTTATTCGGAGATAGGTTCCAGTTGGTGGTGCCCTGTTGTCAACTTCAAGTGGAGTTGTGCCCGTTGTTCCAGTCGGGTACGGAGCTGTGAGTGGTTAGAGGTCGTGGAAAGGCTGATGCTGGGCTGGAGCTTGGGGCCACCCCTGTGGCTGGTGCCACATTTAAACATGGCGCTGCCCGGTCCACTGGGGCAGCCTCTTTCTTCTCTTTCTAACCTCTAAAACTCAAATGCCCACCGGGGTCAAGCAGGTAGCAAACAAGAGTTGGAGCAGTCTCAGTGACCTTGAGGTGACACCTAAGGACACTACAATTCTAAATCTGGACAAAAAAAGGAAGAAAAAAAGCACACTTAACAAGCAGTCAAAAACCCTACTTTCTGGTCCTAACAACATCTACAAACCTCCACTCCAGAGGGTAATAATGAGGTTAATGCCTCCTTTGGGGGCCATGCCCCATAACAACCTCTAATTAGAATATTTCCTGTGGGCAAGAATTGCCTAAACCAGGATCCCTCAGAATGTTCTGCTACCGAAATTACACAGCTAGTTTTTCATTTATTTCCAGGACTACTCAGATATGTGCTTTCCTGGATCTGACCAAATGTAACGGTACAATGACATTCCAAATGGTGACAACAAGCAAAGTGCCAGTTCTTATTTACCTGCCAATTGGAACCTCTATATCTATTTTTAACTAATTATCTTAAGGTTCAAATCTAGAAAATACTTTTTATACTAAGGGTAGCTGCCTCCATTATTTTTATCCCCAGTAAAAGGATCCTTTGAAAACATTCAATTTCTAAATTTAAGGTGAATATATATATATATATATATATATATATATATATATGACACCTAAATTTGCAATCCTTTTAGAACTATAAATTGCTTTTGCCACTATTGATTTCTGCAACCACATAAGGAACTTTCAAACTTACAGACAGGTACACAAAATGAAATGTGAATCATTTTTGAGGGTACTCAAAAATCTTTGTCCACAAAAACGAACGTAATTAAATTAAACCTCTGCCCACCAGGATGACCATACTTGCAATAGCAAGCTATAAAGAATGGCATTACAAAAAATGTCATCAAAAATATCCAAAAAGGTAATTACAAAATTATCAAATATTCCAAACAAGGAAAATAATTTATAGAAATATCTCCAGTGAGATAAAACCACTCCTTCCGGATTTTTCTTATTTGGTTACTGGAGTGGAAGTGATTTTCAAATCACTTAGATTAGAATTGTTTCTATTAAAAAGTGCTATGTTAAACTTGTGTACAGGACAATAAGAAAAAGGTCTAAAGGGAAAGCTACGTACAAAAGGCAGGTGGAAACCATCACTCCAACAAAAACTCGCAATGCAAAAATACTATAAAACTTTGAACAACCTCCGAACCTGCTCCTAACATAAGCTTTCGTCTGAGAGAAAAAATATACATAAGCGAGCCAAGTTTTTCCATGCCTTAAAAAACTGGCTTGGAGGAAAAGAAAAAAATATACATAATATATAAGTAGATATTACATATAATTTGGTATCTATCTATCTATCTTTTAAACTGGCTTGGGCTGCAGACCCCCAACTAAACTTGGGACAGATTTCTCAAAAATGCAAGGGTAACCAGTATATCCTTAAGAAAACAAACAAACAGACCTGAAGAGCTCTCGGCGCTCTGGCAAGCCTTATTGGGGAGACTCTGGGAGTTTCCCCAGGTTCTTCCGCAAGTTCTTTATCAAGTCCCTTATTCGGCGATACGATCCGGTTAGCTGTGTCACGTTGTCACCTTCACCCAGAGCTGTGCCCGTTGCACACGTGCTCGACTTGGGGACCGAGTGGTCAGGGGTGACCACCGCGGCAGCCCCTTTCTCTTCTTCGCGGAGCCCCGCGGCCGCTGCAGCTGCGCTCGTCTCAGCCCCTGGGTCAGCCGGCCAGGGCTCCGGGGCTGCTCCCGCAGACCCCTGCTTACCGGGGGGCTTCCCCTCGAGGCCGGGGAGGTCCAGCTCCTCAGGCCCCGGTGACGCAGCAGCCGCGCGGTCCCCCTTGGAAGGTGTGTCCTCGGGGATGTGTGGCTGGCTGCTGATGCTCTCCGTGGACTTGATGGGCCAGTCTGGCGCCGGCCATTCCTCCAGAGGCGGGAGGTCACCGTCGTCGTTGTCGTCGTCATCGTCGTCCTCCGCGGCGGTGGCCGGGCTCGGAGGGTAGTCACTGGAGTGCGGCATCCTGAGGGCGGGAGACGTGCCAGGCGACGGGGAGAATTGGAACATGAAATCATTCAGGTCGAGCTCCTCCCCGGGCCTGGGCGAGGCGGCGGGCTTCAGGTCCACCTTGGGCATCTTTGGGTGGCCCGGGCAGGTCTGCAGCGAAGCCTGCGCATGGGAGCTGCGCGCCAGGTAGTTGGCAAAGTGGTCCTTGTGTTGGGACGGTTGCATGGGTATGGAGCCGAACGCGTACCACTCATCCCGAACGCCTGGCGGCGGGGACACATTAAAGCCCGGGTAGCACACCAGTTTGGTGAGGTCGTAAGTGGCAGCCGCCCGCGGTGGCGTTTCACCAGGCCTGGGTTCGCCGGGGGCACCCTCTTCGGTGCCATCATAGATGGTAAGCCCGGAACTTTCCCGCTTGGCTTCTTGGAGCCACCCCGGCGGGTAGCCCAGCTCACGCATCCGATAGATGTACGGGGGCAGACACTTGCCCTTCATCCCGAGCGCCTTCTGAAGCGAGTGGCTGATGACCCCGGGCCTGAATCGCTCGATGCGGGTGGCTCCTTCATTGTGGTAGCGCGGCTGGAAGCTGGCGGGGCCGGTCGCCTGGCACACAGCAAAATACTCACGGCGATTACGCTGGATGCGAGCCTCGTCCCACAGCCTCGGGCAGTCTCGCGTCAGGTGCTCTTCAGAATCGCAGTTGTAACAGCAGGGCTTGGGGCTCGGGGGCGTGAGATGGACCACTGTCCCTCCGGAAGAGACGGCGTACTGGAAGACTTGCTGGTACTTGGGGATCTCCTGGCCTTCCTGCATGTGGGGGCTCCCACTTAGCAGCTGCGGCCCCAACTTATCGATGCAGAAGTCAGGGTAGTAGAGCATGCTCCCCACAATGCTCAGAATCCCCTCCTCGCTGCCCCTCAGGGCGGCGCCTTCTCCGGCCTCCTGGGCCGCCGCCGGCCCGAGACCCAATGGCCCGGCCACGACACCCGCGGAAGTGTTTGCCTTGCGAATTTTCTGCCGCTCCTGGAATCTTTTCACCAGATCTGAGACAAAGCTGTCTATTTTGTGGCCATATTCCTTGGCCATAGCACCGTTCAGAAACAGAATTTGTAATAAAGGCCCCTCTAAGTCAGTATCCTTCGTCACTATTCCCCTGGGTTGACTCAGAACACTCAGTTTTCTTTTAAGGTCTTCGTTCTCCGCGCGGAGCCGCTCCAACTCGGTGAACTCACTTGGCCCAAGCGGCTCCCACAGCTGGGAGCGCTCCACCTCGCTGTCCTCCTCTTCGTCCTCCTCCATCTGCCCCACGTCCACCTCCTCGTCGTCCTCCATCTCCTCAACAACCACCACCTTGATCCCCGCCTCCTCGTCCCCCACTTTCTCCATGTCCTCCACCCCCTCCACATCCACCTCCTCGTCCTCTTCCACCTCCACATCCACCTCCTCGTCCTCTTCCACCTCCACCTTCACTTCCTCGTCCTCCTCCAGCCCCAC
>PVJH01017981.1:0-46207 GCA_004026705.1 Nesogale talazaci
AGTTGCTGTAAGGGTTTGCATTCTGACTTGGGGGCTCCCCACAGGATGTCTGGGGGGCCTTAAGCGCTACCTTGGCGTAAGAAACTACACCACCTCCGAAAGGCTACCCGTTGTAGGTGGCCCTGCAAAAGTCTGGCCACCTTAGCTCCTCCCGCTCCTCACTTCCACTCGGGCTGCTTCCCAAGCCTCCGGCTTTGTGACAAGGTGGGCTTGGTGACCTGTCCACTTCATCTAGTGGCTTTCACTCCGGCCCCTAGGCCACCCCCTGCACCACGCCAAGCCCTCCTACCTGCTTTCTTCACGGCGAATCCGCGGGCGGCCTGGAGGAGGTGACCTACGCAGAAGGGGGCACGCTGAACCCGATCTCGAGAAGCATGCCGCGCCTTCCGTGGCGATCCAGGGATTCCTTTACTGCAAGTTCAGCGCCCAGCCACTGCCCCCGCTCTCCCACCCGGTCTCACCTCTCCCTCCACCCACCACCCTTTCTCTCTCACCCTCCCGCCGCCCTTCTCCCGCCTCCCCATTTCCCATTCCCCTCCGAACCCTAGGGGCCACACGTTCCCGGCTCCTCTCTGGCTCGGGCCCTCACCTCCAGGCTGCAGGCTCCGCTGGGCAGAGGGGAGTCTGGCCCTCACGCCCTCTGACGCCCTAAGAACCGGGACCTGGGTCACTGCCTGGGTCCGAATGGAACCCAGGGCCCGGCGAGCTGCCCTCAGCATGCTGACTTATGACCCCGACGGGGTCCGCGCCGCGGCCGCTGTCTGGGTTTACATGGGCGCCGCCATGTTGGTTTAGGCTCGATCAATCGAGTGCAGCGCGAACCGGAGCCGAAGAAGACCGAGCGCGTGGATTGAAGGAGCGGCCCGAGAGGACCGCCCGCTCCGGGTGGAGTTGGGAGAGCTGGTTGGCGGCTGCACAAGAGTGGGGTACATCATTACAAAGGAGGGGAGAGCAGGGTGGGGACTAAGGCCCACTGGTGGGTAATTGGTCACCCCTTTACAGGGGAGTCACGGGGAGGAGACAGGCCAGTCAAGGGGCAGCCGGGCAGTGATGATGCACACAAGTTTCCTTTAGTTCCTGAAGCCTTCCTCCCCCCCAACCATCATGGTCCCAACTCTACCTTACAAATCCAGATGGACTGGAGAAGGTACACTGGTGGAGAGGGGAGCTGGAGATATGGGGAAACCAAGATGGATGGGCCCCTTCGGGACAATGGTTAGATTGGAGATGCTGGAAGGGTAGAGAGAAGGTGGGGTAGAGAGACGGAACCAACTGCTCGGATATATACACAAGCTCCTATTTGAAGGAGTGGGTTGGGGGAGAGGTCAGGGAGTGAGAGATATGACAGAACAATAACAATGTATAAAGTATTGAGGGTTGGTGGGGAGGAGAGAGCAGGGAAGAAGGGAAGGGATGGAAAAGCCGATACTAGGGGATTAAGGGAAAAGGCGGAGAATGATTGGAGAACGATAATAGAAGTGGACATGTGAGGGTGCTTGACACAGTATGTTTATTTATGTGTTGTGAAAAACAATGTATGAGCCCCCAATAAAACGATTTTAAAAAAAGAGTGGGGTACAGGCGCTCCCCGGCTGGGTGGGCGCTAGTCTGTGCAAAACAACAACAAAAAGCCCCACAACCCACAGACTGCTGTTGCGTTGATTCTGGCTCATTCTGACAGTGACGTGGAGACAGTAAGATGTCACTTTTTGAGGGGGAAAAAGGGGGGTGGGTGGGGAGGGACTTGTGTCCGTCCTTAATCCTTCGCTATTATTAACGGCCTCCGTTATTTTGGGAGCTTCCACGGACCTGATGCAATTTTCTTCTCCCCCCACCAACTTTTTTCTCCCCTCTCAACCAACAAATTTCAGCCACCACCCTCTTCCCATCTGGCAATCTTGTAACTGGTGGTTGTAGCTGGTGATCCAGGACTTCGTGAAGACAGCTCTGGGCTGGGACCCTCGCTGCCGGGGAGGGGGTTCCGAGTCGTGTTGGCTGGACTCCAGTTCAAGCTGGAACCCTCGCTCGCCATATGCCTCCCCTGTGACCTTGTGGGTAAGTGTGTCCACCTTTCAGCTAGGGATAGGACAATTGTATCCATCTTTTAGGCCAGTGGCTGGCAACCTTCCTCATGTCAGGACCCTTGAAGACAGTTCCTCTTGTGGTTGTCACCCCCAGCCATAAAATTATTTTCGTTGCTACTTTGTCACTGTCATTTTGTTACTGTTATGATTCGGGCGACCCCTGTGAAAGGGTCGTTCGACCCACAAAGGGGTAGCGGCCTTCAGGTTGAGAACCACTGCTGTAGGCTGTTGAGAGGATAAGATGAGGTTGCGTGCAAAGCAGTTACTGTTTTACAGTAAGTAAGACATACTGTTCCGAAATCCTAAAAGCCGTGATGAAACAAAAATATCAGTGTGAAGGGGCTGATTTTCAGCATATCTTAGGTCTGTGCACTATGCCGGAAGAGCCTGCAGCTCTTTTAACCCTTCTCCAGCAGGATTCTGTGCTCTCTGATGGACACCAGATCAGAATGGCAGTCTTGGCGTCATTGAGGGACGCCAATCATGCTGCTCTGAATTACTCTTTTTGTTTTGGGGACACAAATATGTCAGCAGAGATAAGATCAGGGTTGACGGTGGGTGGGGTAAGACTTCCCAACACAGTCCCTGTGGGACATCCTGGACCAGTGAGTGTGCATTATTGGGCAGGCATTATTATTTTAAGTGCAACTGTCCTGGTCTTTTTTTTTCTATCACTGATATGTTTTTCAATTTTATGAAAAACTTTTTCATAGTAAGTCTCTATGATCATTCCTGTGTCTTTCAAGAAAATTTGTTTATGATGACCCTTTTGGGGATTCTAGAAAAACAGTTGGCATAACCTTCAGCAGATCCTATCAGAAGTCACTGTTTTGATCGGACCTTTTAACTAAAGGCACCTTAAGGAGACTAAGGTGAACATACCACTGAGAGGACGTGTCCGCAGCCCCCACTGTTGCACAGACACGTTTTAGCACATTGTGCTCGGAATGCACCTGCGCATGTGTCAAGGAGGACCCTAGTCGTCGCGTATCTTTGACTTTCCATAGCAGAGTAAGCGTTCAGTAAATCTCAGGACAATTACTCATTTTGGGGAACGGGTCGATCTTTCCTGAACTCACCATGCTGACCATGTTCTGCTGCGTGCAGCGGCAGCCTCCATGTGACACTGCGACTGTGCTGTCATCATCAATATCCCGGCCTCTGTCACTAGAATAGGAGCACATGAAGGGGCTCATCTCTGCTGTCAGCTTAGGGCCTCGTTGGTGGATGAGGGTTGGCCGAGTGAATAATTTTTAAAAATTGACCAAACAGGTGTCAACGACATCCACCGACCTGTGTGACTCAAGCATTTTAAATGATAAAAATCCAAAGAAGGGAATGATGTTGGAGCTTGACTTGTGAACACCTGGTTGCATGGTTGGCAGTGGAAGCCCAAAATCCATTTGCAGGGCCAACAAATGGATTAAGCCTCTGGTGAATTCCCTGTGACGACAGTCCAGAGTTCCGAATAGCCTTGCTGTCAGACAGAGGACATTGTAACGTCGATTGTGGCAGATCTAGTTAGGTTAAAATCTACCCTTTGATCCATTTGAAAGTCCTTTGGGTTTTGTGTCTTTTGTAAGTGATGGAGAAATACAGGTGGGGGCTGAGCCCCGGTAGTGTGGTGGTTGTGCACGGGACTGTGGTCCACTGGGATGGAGGTTCAATTCCAGCTCCACAGGAGCAAAGGCTGGGCCTCCTACTCCCACCATCAGAGGGCAGTGATGCCCCCCCAAAAAACAAGAATACAGGTGGATCACAACCTCTAGTGAATCCTTCTGACCACAGACCAGGCCTTGCTATCATGCAAAAGGATGATTGCAGGTGCAGTTAGGTTGAAATTCAACACCTAATCGTTTGGTCTCCCTTCTGACACATTCTAAGTTTGTTCTAGCTTATGATAGTTTCTGCTGTCCGATTGAGGTTATTCTTTTTTCCTTTGTTACTGTTGTTCGTGTCTTTTAAAAAAAAGTGTTTTCTATATATGAAATGTAGGCTAGGAAAATCCACAGGGACAGTAACTGGATTAATGTTGTTGGGGGGGGGATACAACTGGGAGGTTGGGAGTGCTAACAACGATGAGTACAAGAAGGAAGAAAATGTTCTAAAATCGATTGTGGTGACAATGGTTGTACAACTCTTCCTCATAGGATTAAACTATTGGATTGTCTGATTTGTGAATTATATGCCAATAAAACTTCTTAAAAGAGAAATTGTTATAGGCAAGCTTGTGGTGCCAACATGGCAAAGACGATAGGTAGGTCTGTTGTGAAGACATGGCCAATGAACACACGCGCTCAATTGAAGGGCAGAGAGAGAAAAGGCTTGGCAAGCTCCGCCCTTGCTCTCTTGCTTCTGGATCTTCGGACCAGCCGGCTGCCTCGTTGGTCCTGTGCCTCGACCTCCAAGCAACACTACCCGTGGGACACCTAATCCCTGGACTGTGGAGCTGCGAGTTGAGGTTCCTTCCAGCCCTGCTTCGCCACGCTCCTGAAATACACAACTCTTGAGCTGGGGACTGTCAGACTCTGTCATCTGGCTGACCGTGGGTGACCTGCTTTGCTGTTTGCTCCCTGTGACCAGATAGCCTGGATTGTTCTACAGAGGACTGCTCAGCGGCCCTCAAGACTCGAAGGACTGCTAGTCTTCTAGTTCTCTCATGCAAGTGAGTTGCACCAAGCCATTTGTACTGTTTTATAGATAGTTAACTCTTTCTTTCTTATCTTATATACCCTTCTCTCTCTATAAATATATAGAGAGAATTAGTAGGCACCTGGTTTTATTTCTCTAAGAGAACCCTGCCCGACACAGAAATGAATCAACAAGGGAACAAATTGCCCCGACTGCCGTTGCTGCTATAAGCTAGTGTGGAGTTGGCCCCTGACCACATGGTGCATGCCTCGACCAGCACCAGCCCCACGGAGTGGCCGCATCTCTGACCTGGGTGAGCTGCTGGGAGCTTTCATTGGGTGAGTTTCTCAACAGATCACCAGCTTGTTCTTCCTGGCTTGCCTGGAAACTTTGCTGAAACCTGGTCCACATGACAGCAGCACCAAAGCCTCCCCTCCCGCAGGAAGATGGGTGGTGGCTGCACAGTTGGGGATGTGTCTGGGGATCCAACAGGAGTTTGACCCTGGACCTGTCAAACAGGAGCTGTCTGGACCCTGGGAACCCCACCACAGAAACGTTCCTGTCCGCCCCCCCACCGCCCCCCCGGAGAAGAGACCAGAGAGTCAGCATCCTCAAGAGTTTCTCAAAAAAGAACCCTTGGCGTCAGTGGTTGAGTGCAGACAGAAACGCGGTTCAAATCCAGCCGCGGCTCTCAGGAGCAACACTAGATAGCTCCCACAACCACCGGAGGGCAGTGATGCCCCCAAACAAAAAGCAAACAAGACAAAACAACAAAAAAAAAGAACGCTTATTTAAAAGAACACAGTGGCAGGAAATGAGTACAAGAGACTAGTGGGCAGGACTGCATCAGACAAAGGGTGCAGGTGTCCTGGGAGGGCTGGCCCACAGAGATAGGTCATTGCTGGCGGTATGTGGGCGGGGGATGGGGGGACCTGGGAGGCAAGGCTAGGTCAGGAGGAACCCCTGGCTTTGGGAGTGCTGGAGTAGGTTTTAGCTGACAGACCTGACTCTCTCCTCTGAGCAGCCCAGGCCCGACAGAACAGTTTCAGGAAACCTTAGAAGCCTCCCATCCCCTCCACCCCGTGGACACGGAGCCCCTGTAGCAGGGGGAAGTCGAGCATTGGCCCAAAGACACAGTCATCATCCTGGCTTGGGGATGGGGGCACTTGGATCCCCAGAGGGCTGTTCTGGAACCAGAGGTTCTCATAGGGCTTGGGGCTAGGGGTGAAGCCCCCTAAGAGGGGCTGGGTGGAGTTGCAGCGGATGTAGTCCTTTGGTCCCGGGCTTGTGGGGCTGCCCAGCACCTGCCCGTAAAGGACCTGGTCCTTGGCGCTAGACTGGGGCTGAGGCGGGGTGCAGCCTTCTTTGGGGTCCCCTTGAAGCACATAGTCCTGCACCAGGGTGGGCAGGGTGCAGGCCCCTGAGCCGTCACTGGTCTCTCTGGACCCTGACTTCTTCTCCTCCTCCTCCAGCACTGTGATTTTGGCGATGGGATGAAGGCCGGGCTCCCGAAGGGTGGGCAGCTGGAAGGTCTCCTGGACACAGGCATGGGGGGAGGAGATGCTAAGTTTCTCGGTGTTTTCCCCAGGCACTGCCCTTTCCTGAGCCGGGTCAGGGGTGGGGTCTTTCTTGCCGAGTAACTCTTGGACTCAGACAGGCAGAGGCGAGTGCCAGACTCAGACCCGTTTCACGCTGGAGTCTCTTGGGAGACATGGGTGGCCAGGCCCACGCGCTTGGCCTCCAAGGTGTCTCCTTTCACGTTGGGTCACCTCTGCCAGCCTACTCCCCTCTCTCTGCAGGGCTCTCACCTCGGTCATGATGGTGGGCACCCAGCTGCCCAGACTGCTGTGGGCAGGGTCAGGGACACTCGGCCAGAGGTGCGTCTTCCTGCAGGAGGAGGGGACAGGTGAAGGCCAGGGCCAATAGGACCTCTCAGTTCTCTCTCCTTCCTCCTCTCCCCCCACCCCCCCGCCCCAGCAGCTTCAGGGATCCCCATATCATGTGGAAAGGAGAAGGGGGGAGGTTTGGGGATCCCCCAGGGCCACAGAGTACTGGAGTAAGGTGGGCTGGCCCAACTGGGGCTACCCTTCCCCATGGGTCAGGGAAGCCAGAGGTGGGTGCAGGTCTCTAAGAAGGACTCACCTGGGGCTACAGCAGAGCCAGGCCACCCCACAGAGGGAGATCAGGAACAGCAGCAGGCCGAACATACCCAGGAGGATGTGCAGCTCGGTCTCCTCTGAGGGAAGGGAGTGCCAGCAAGGGTTAGCTTGCGTGTGTGGGAAGACCTCCTCCCTCAGACTGGGAGCCCAGGGCAGATTTACCTTTAGAGTGGAGAGCCCTTGGGTGGAATATTTGGGGCGCCCTTCCAGCCACCTTCTGCCCAGCCCCATCTCCTTACCCAGGGCCAAGGTCACCAGGGTCAGGCCTGTGCTGTTGGCAGCCCCGGCCCGGCTGGTGACCATGAGGTGGACGTGATACAAGCTGGCAGGCTCCAGGTCGTGGAGGACTACGCTCCAGGCAGAGGTGTTGAGGACCATGGCTGGGGGTGGGTGGGAGCATCGTCAGCCTGAGCGCTCAGGCTCCCTCTGTGCTTCGGGGGCACTGTCCCTCCCCCCAGGCGTCCCGGAACGGATACTCACAGAAGGACTGGTTCTGAGCATTGGTCCAGAAGATGGTGTAGTGGGTGAGCGGGCTCTTCCCCAGCTCAGGGGCCTCGGGCACCCAATCCAGCTGGGCCCAGGTCTTGGCAATGTGCTTCAGATGCAGCTCCGGGGCTCGGGGTGGGTCTGCGGGAAGAGTTGCAGGGGCTTTCAGGGAGCAGGCAGGACTGTGAGTCCCCTGTGGCTTCCTTCTAGCCCCACTGGACATGGAACTGGGAGGCCTTGCAGGGCCCCTGAGGAAAGGGAATCACACCAGTTTCTACCTGCTCCCGGCCTATTTCCCAGGACATCAGGCTGGGTTCCATCTCCCATCATGGCAGAGCCAGGCTTCCACCAAGTTCTGGTGGACTCCAAGTCTTCACCACCTGCTTTCTGTCCAACTGCTTTTCCAGGGGTCAAATGTAAGCTAGGGGTCATTTTAGGATTGGGAGAGAGCGCCCCTCTCCCGAGTTTGAAGTTGAGGGGGTGAGGGAGGAAAGGGTCCCCTGTAGTCCCAAGTGCTGGGGCACAGGCAGGCCTTGGGAGAGAAGGGGAGGATTCTGGGAAGGGCCCTGGCCACTGACCCTTCTCTTGGGAGTAGGCATAGATGTTCTGGGAGGGTCCCATGGCATTCTGGTACAGGGCCTTCACCTCGATCTCGTAGAGCTCAAAGGGCTTGATGTCCTCTGCAAAGAAAATGGGGTGGGTGACCTCAGGGCTGTAGCCAGGGGTCACCTGGACCTGACCGTGCCGGTCTGAACTCTTCCAGCCCTTCAGATGTGAAGCATTGGGAGAGGATGCGAGAATTAGAGTCATGGCAGGATCAGCGCTGCCAAATAAGAGGTTCGTATTCGACCGCGGGAAGAAGTTCCCGATTCTGGGAAACGTGACGGATCCAGACAAAAGGAGGTCAAGGAGGCCTCGTCAACACATGCAGCCTTGGTTCCACAAAGTACGTCATCGTCCAAGTGACGGCGAGACAGTCTGCAGACTGGGAGAGAGCTTTTGGGAACCAGATCTCCGATGAAGACATTATATTCAAAATACAGAAAAGAAAAAACAAAACAAAACAAACACCTTGTACCACAGAAACAACAAAAAGACGAACAGCTTAATCAAAAATGAGGCAAGGGCTTGCACAGGCATTTGGCCTATGAAGAGAGTCCGTGGCTCGAAACCAGGAAGAGAAGCTCCATAGCCTGATAGGGGAACTGGAAATCAAAACTGCTGGGAAGTCCGCTCTCACTCACCCAGGAAAATGGCAGTGATGACAAAGAAAAAGGAAAACAACAAGGCTTGGTAAGAAGGAGGAGGAATTGGAAGCGCATCACTCGCTAGCGGGAATGCAAACTGGTCCCACTCCGTGGACGAGGTTGGCAATTCCTCAGAAAAGTGGGACCCAGAACGACCCGCAGCCCCAGCTGGCACAGCCTTAAGCGCACAGCAAACAGACATGCAGACAGAACCCTGTACACTAAAATTCACAGCAGCACCCTTCCTGATCACCCACAGGTGGAAGCAGCCCACATGTCCATCCACCGTGGAGAGGTAAACAGAATCTGATGCACACATAGAACAGAATCTTACTCCATCGTCAAGAGAAATGAGGTTCCGATGCATGCCCCTCCACGGATGAAACACGGACACTACCTTGCTACATGAACTAGGTCAGTCACAAGGGAGAAGTGTGCTATGAGCTCACGTCTATGAAACAAGCAGAGAAGGTTCTGGTACGTGGTTACCAAGGAGGGGGAGGAAGGGGGCAAGGAACACTGTGCTCAGGGAGCATGGTATTTCTGTTGAGGGTGGTGGAGTAATTAACAAGAAAAGCTTAGCAAGAATAGTCGTACAATATGAGCATAAATCCCTAGAGATGAGAGAATGTACTTCACTAAGATGGTTCAGCTCACCCCTTGTTCTCCCCCTGTCCCCTTCACCACCTGCCCAGACCCAGATCTGCTTACCTTGTAGCAAGGTCCCTGCGATGCTCCCGTTATGTTCCACCCTCCAGTTCTTATTGCTGCTGGGTGGGCTGGGAGGACCGAGGCCCCACTCGATCACATAGCCTTGGGGCCGGGGGCTGGGGGGCTCCCAGCCCACCCAGATGCTGTGAGGGTCTCGGGCCACAGCATGGAGTCTGGCTAGTGGTGGGCCTGGAGACAGAGAAGGAGTGAGTGGCCTGACGAGACAAGAAGTGCCGGTCCCAGAGGCTGAAGCCCCGCATCCATCCCGCCTTTGCTACTTCCCAGTTGGAGAACTCTGGGAAAGGGAACACCGGGCTCTCACTTTTCTCCTGGGTAAAATGGACAGGATGATCGTCGTTCCCGCTTCCCAGGGCTGTGGTGTGGCTTCAACGAGAAGGATGCTGACAGCAAGCTTAGGTGCCCATGAGCCTCTCCAGCTCAGAGAGATGTGCAATGAGCGAGACCTTCCTGGCCCCGCAGCTTCCTCACAAACTCTGTGCTGGAGCCTGTGGTTGCAGCCACTGCGTGGACCCATCCTGTGAAGGCTCCTGCACTTGGGGGAGGACCTTCTGCTTCACTAAGCACGAGTGCCTTTTCCAGGGACTGGTCTCTCATGAGGACTTGTCCGAAGTGTACGAGATGGAGTTCTGTTTTCCTTGCTCATAAGGAGCATTCTGCCTGCCGTTTGCTCCAAGAGAGATTTATTTCTTCTTTTGGCAGTCCACGGAACTTTCAATCTTTCTGGTCAATCAGGTAATTCAAATACATCATTTCTTTGCTCTTTTTAAAAACTCACTGTCCAACCTTCCCATGCCTATGAGGGCATTGGAAATTCCTTGGCTCGGGCCAGGCTCACCTCAGTCCTCGAGGGACAGCTTTGGCCTTTCCCTCTGCAGTGGTGTCACGCAGCAGATTTGCACATGGCAACACCGAGCTTGAGGTCTCGGCCGCTGCTCCTGGGAGCGTTGATGGTGGAGCCAAGTAAAATGAAATCGTTGAGCTGGCAGCCTTTTCTCCGTCCCTCGCGCTGTTTTCTGTGGGCCCAGGGGGAGGGGTGTGGTTTTCTCGACAGTGAGTTGTCATCCGCACTGAAGAGCGTCCATCTTCTTTGCTTTCCGAGGGCAGGGTTGTGTCAGCTGCACATCACACACAGGTTAACGAGCCTTCCTCCCATCCGGTGCTGCCTTCTGCTTCACCTAGTCCAGGATCTGATGAGCCGCTCGGCACGCCGATGGGATAAGTCTGGTGAGAGGGTGCAGCCCCCAGGCACACCTTTCCTGGTTTCCAACCCCACTCACAACCCTGGATCTGTCGGAATGACGTGTCCAGGTCCCACGTGAGCATAGCAAGGGGCTCGGAAATGCCCATTCTTGGCAGCGTCATCCATCGTTTATTGATGATCCGCACTCGGGGAGAGCATGCCCCACCCACGGTCGACCCTGACTCCCACTGCCCCTCTAAGGGGTTCTGAGACTGTCAGTCTTCATGGGAGCGGACACCCACCTCGTTCTCCCGATGGGTAGAGCCGTCATGATACCCTTCAAACTCAACTAAACCCGGGGCCGCTGAGTCGACAAGTCTTGGTGACCCCACGTGCTCCCCAGGCATTTCTGAGTTTTGGCCGGAGAGTTTGAGGCACTCGGCTGCTAGGTCTTTCTTCTGCAGAGTTCCTAGGGAAGCGTTGGGCTGGAAGCTGAGTGCCAGGAACCTGTTGTCATCACAGCAGCTATTTGTTCTTGCTGTGCGTGCCACTGAGTGGGCCCTGGCTGATAGCAACCTTACGAGTCACTGTCATGCCGCAAGCTGCAGGTTGAGCCCTTTCGTGGAGGGCCTCTCTCTTTTCTTGCTGACCGTGTCTGCTTTGAAAGGGTGGCGCCCATCTCCAGGGATCTGTTTCTCCTGATAACAAGTCTAAAAGGAGCAAGACAAAGGCCCCGCCTCCTTTCTAAGGGGAAGGAACTTCCTCCAAGACAGACAGCTCTGTTCTCCTGGCAGCCCCCACGATCCTCAGCCCCCACAATTGCTTCGATTCCTCTTCAGTCTTCAGCCCTTTGCTTCCCTCTGGGGAGGTGGCAGCCACAGCCCTCGGTAGAAGTTAATCCATTGAGTTTTGCAACAGTCCTGTGAGGGAGGGACTGTTCTTATTCCTGTCTGACCCATGGGGAAACACAGAGGCACAGAGAGGCTAAGCAACTTGTCTGGGGTCACCCAGTGAGAAAGTAGGAGCTGATGATATTATGGCGCTGGTGATGATTGTTACTGCCTTTCTCAGCCTCACCTGTGTTCAGGAGATCCTGGGGGGGGGGGGGTGATCATGACTAAACCCCATGAGAATGAGCCATTCACTCAGGCACCATGTTCCTTCCAGCTGGACACGTTTAAAGCTTCCTCCCTCAGTTTCCTTAGCAGAGTGGATTCTCTGTCTCTCTGTCTCTCTCTCTCTGTGTTTGCAGAAAACACCAGTTTTACCTGGTTCTCCCAGGTAACAGAAGGGCTAACACATATTGGGCAGCTCCTTTGTGCCAGGCATGCATCCGGACTCACTTAGGTCTCCCCAACGACTCTTTGGGCACCATGATCATGCCCATTTTCCAAATGACTAAACAGAGGCCCCAGTCACCCTGTTAACAGTGGACCGAACTGGATGTGAGCCCTCAGCATTCCCATCTGAATCAGAACCACCATGTTCTAATGCCTGCCAGCCCCCTGTACCTCTGCTCTCCATGAAGACCACCGGTGTGGGCTGAGAAGTCCCTCCTGTGTTGTAGGCCACAAGGGCCACCTCCCGGACTTCCGAAGGCAGGTGGAAGGTGCAATTTAGCGCCGTGGTCTTGCAGAGGAGTGGGACTGTCCCAGCCTGGGTGGAGGATCCCCTGGATACCAGGTACCCTTGAATCTGCCCACTGTCTTCCTCCAGGAACCTTGGCTGGACAGGAATAGGAAGGCAGATATAGGGGGCATGTACAGATCCCAGGACCTGGACCCTCTTCCTCCCTCTGTTCCCCACATCAGGTCCTCAGAGGAAACAAGAGAGTCAGCAGGTGCTCGCAGCAGACACGTAAGTGGGTCTTCCTACACTGACTCTGGGGGCGCAAGTGAGTTCTACATCGTCGTCTCTTCCAAGAGGGCAGTTCCCAGTTTACTTGGTGCATGCAAAGCACATTTAAATCACATGCAAAGTGCATTTAAATCACACGCAAACACATTTAAATCACACAGGAAAGATCCCAGAATGCAGCACGCGGTCCTGGAGAATGGAGGACTCAGGGGTGGAGCGAGGGCTCTCAGAGGGGCTCACCTTCCAGAACAGCTGCACCTCCACAGTCCTGGAGTCCAGCTGCCTCTGCCGCCACCGTGTGTCCAGCCTGACATTGGGGGCTGTGAAGAGGTTGCCCATCAGGGAGGGTCCTGGAGGTTGGGCTGGACCCGGAAGGTCACGCTAGACCTGCCTCATCCACTTACCCCGTTCAGTGGTCTTCTGTACCAGGCTGGGGCTCCAGTCACTCCAGTGTCCTGACAAGGGCCAGCGGACGCAGCGTATCTGTAGGGTATAGTCTGTGGCCGGCAGGAGACCGCAGAGCTCGTGGCGGAGGCTCTTGGAGGGCAAGGGGGTCACCTAGCAGGAGGCGTGTCTCTGAGTCTAGCTGCCTGGGTCCTTCCAGGGCCAGCTCAAGCCCCAACACACCACCCCCCTGCCGGCCCCCCACCCCCATCCCCCCGGCTCTTGAAGTGGCCTCACCAGGGTCCAGCTGGCTTCTGCAGGTCGAGGTTGGTAGTGCAGTTCACATTTCTTACTCATGTACCTGGTTGAGTTATGCATTTCCCAGGACAGCCACAGGCAGCCTGGTGGGGCTGGAGCGCCCCCAGGGGTGGGATCCAGAGCCTTCAGTATGGGGGGCTTCAGTTTCACTGCAAAGGGGGTGCTTGTCAGAACTGAAAGCGGTCGCCACCCTCTAGGGCTCCTGAGTCCACCTCCTCTCTCTGTCTATGGCTCCATGTTCCCCTTTGGGCCTCCATTCTGGGTCTCTCTGCCCCTCTGTCCAGCCACCTCTCCGTGCTTTGAGTCTGTGCCTATATAGATGCGTCTCCGTGTTTCACCAGGTCCTTGTCGCCTGCTTTCCCCAGGACCCTTTCTCTCCATCTCCTTCCAGCACCTGTGCAAAGGTCAGGTCCTCAGCGCCTCCTTCTCCGGCCATGCTACGCAAACAGGAGCTGCCCCCATCCTGCTCTCCCTGTGCTCTCTCCTCATAGCTTTGACCCCCTCTCGATCTGTTGCTTTTCCAGTGAGAGGTCAAGTGCAGGGGGCAAGATCATGAACGCTTTACCCACTGTTGTCTCCGCGACACCTAGAACCATGCCTTGTGCAAGGTGGGCACACGAAGAAATGAATTCCTTGCTGAAAGAATGAAAGGACGTGGCTCCTGGCCTCTGAGTCCCTCTCCTGTCTTGGCCAGCATCTGTCTCTGTTTCTCTGTCTCCAGCTATATCCCGCTATCTCTGCCCCTTGTCTCAGCCTCACTTCCTAGATCTTCCCATGTCTCTCTGCCCGTCACCAAGCCCGGCTACTCTCTCAGTGCACCTCTGATTCTGCTCACTGTCCGCACCCCGACCCTCCCATAGAGTCACCCACCCAGGTCCATGGGTTCGAAGCACAGCTGTGAGGACAGGCTGGTTCCCAGTGAGTTCTCTGCCTCCACCCAGATGCCGATGGGCTGGTACAGGGTCAGGTGTTCGCGTGGGATGGAGCAGTGGTTCTGCCTGGCCTCGGCCACACAGTCTGGAATGAGCTTCTCCCGGGTCTGGCACATGTCCCGGCTCCTGCCAACAGGATCAGGCTTGGGCGCCGAGCAGAGATGCCAAGCAGAGTCCTCCTGCCCATGTCCCACCCCGGACCGGGAGGAAGGGAGCTGAAGCAGGACGCCCACTCACTTGAAGCTCTTTAAGGTGAAGCTGGTGGGCAGGTGGGGGTCCGGTCCTGGCTCCCACTGGCAGATGAGTCTGCTGACTGTGAGGTTCATGTAGCAGGATAGGTTATATGGAGTCGGGGGAGGATCTGTGCGGGGCGGGGAGAGGGGGTGAGGGTTTGGGCTAGGACAGTCAGAAAGCTCTGATCTGGATCAAGTTCTGGACTTGTCCCGAGTCCATCGTCCTGGGGTCACTTCGTCCACCCCCCTGTCTCCATACACAATGACCCTGAAGGACAGCCTGGGGGAAGGTGAGTTACAGATGCGAACAGTGACACGCATCATGGGACCTGCATGCTGGCCTCCCCCACCTTCAATCTCCCCAACTCTAGACCCCTCTGTCAGTGATGTGGTGACGCTTGGGCGTGCGTCCTGGTTCTGTCATTCATGTGCTGTGTGATCTCAGAGTCAATGGACTGCTGTGTGAAACGGGAATAGTAGTTATATACATCAC
Organism: Nesogale talazaci; assembly: GCA_004026705.1. Lineage (NCBI taxonomy): Eukaryota > Metazoa > Chordata > Mammalia > Afrosoricida > Tenrecidae > Nesogale > Nesogale talazaci. The sequence goes on from PVJH01017981.1 coordinate 14,737, forward strand.
CCCAGGGTTAAGGTGAGGGCTACATGATTCATTGCACGGAAAGTCCTTACAACAGTGCCTGGCACTGGATATCAAAAGCTGCAGCATCTGGGGTCTTAAAGGCTTGAAGGTAAACAAGTGGCCATCTAGCTCAGAAGCAACAAAGCCCACATGGACGAAGCACACCAGCTTGTGCGATCACGAGGTGTCGATGGGATCAGGTATCAGACATCAAAGAACAAAAAAACCATATCACTGTGAATGAGGGAGAGTGTGGACTGGGGACCCACACAGCCCATCTGTAGACAACTGGGCAACCCCCTACAGAAGGGTCGTGGGAAGCAGGCAAGCCAGTCCGGGTGCAGTGTAGCATTGATGAAACATGCAGCTTTCCTCTAGTTCTTAAATGCTTCCCCCTCCGCCCCTGCCCCCGACTATCATGATCCCAAATCTACCTTACAAATCCGACTAGATCAGAGGATGTACACTGGTACAGAGAGGAACCGGAAACATGGGAAATCCAGGACAGATGATCCCTTCAGGACCAGTGGTGAGCGTGGTGATACCGGGAGGGAGGGGGGAAGGTGGCACAGACAAAGGGAAGCGATCACAAGGATCTACATATAACCTCCTCCCTGGGGGATGAACAACAGAAAAGTGGGTGAAGGGAGACGTCGGACAGTGTAAGCTGTGACAAAATAATGATAATTTATAAATTATCAAGGGTTCATGAGGGAGGGGGGATGGGGCAGGAGTGGAAAAACGAGGAACTAGTATTCTTGATTTGTAACCAAGAATCTTGATGCATTTTTTTTTCTTCCTTAGACCTTCCCTTAGCACAAACCCTACTCTACTCTGCTCAGAAGGCTGGGACTGGGGTGAGAGAGGGGCGCAGAGCAAGCCCACTCATAGAGAAAGTTGTCTTGGATACACCGGACAGAGTCCCAGGCATGGCACTGACTTTAGAGTCACATGGCCAGATGGAAATCTTGGCAAATCAGGTCTCCTCTCCGAGCCTCCGTTTTCTCATCTGCAGAGTGGAGCTCCTAATAGCGCCCTCTGCTCGTTCGTGGTCATGCGTGTGAAAGACGGGCTGTCTACTCCCGTAAAGAGTTACAAGTCTCGAAAATCCACAGGGTCAGCTCTCTACCCTGGCACGAGGGTCGAGGTGACCCCGTCACGAGGGCGGTGGTGAGTTGAAATCGACTCCATGGTAAGGGATTTGGTTGGTTGGGCATCGGCAGGGAGGACTGCCTGGTGGAATGCCCATGATGCGCTTACTGAACAAGTGGGGGCCGGTTTGCAGGAGGACGCCGGGGCGGAGTGGGTGGATGGGTAGGGGGACTTACAGCCTGCCTGCAGCTCAGCTTGGTCCAGTATCTGTAGGTGGCTGCTGCCCCAGCGCAGGAGGCAGGAGAGACGAGCCCGCGGGTGGCTGAGGTGGGGCAGGGTGATGACGGACTGCAGGGCCCCATCTGGCAGGCGGCGTTGCCTCCCCCCAGATTGCAACTCTGATTCCAGTTTCCACAGAATCTCTGACTCCGGCCTGAAGTCGCTGCAGTTCCCGCTGATGACGCAGGAGGCTGTGACGGGGTCACCCAGGCGGACGACTTGGTCTGAGAGGCTGATGTGCACACACTTCTCGAGGCCTGGGGGGTGGGGAGAGGTGGCCAGGGATGACGCTTCAGCTCGGTAGAACTGGACCCTTAAGCTCTGTGCGCCCTTGGACTCCGAGGCCTCGCTTGCTAAAACAATGAGGCCAGAGTAGAAACGTGTCCATGGGGGGGGGGGGGGGGGGGGGGGGGGGGGGGGCGGCGCTGGGCGAGGCTGTCAGGGCTGTGCCACAGGGGTGTGCTAATAAATATTGAACACCAGTTCTGCCAGCGTGTGCCACTGACCCTAGTGTCAATACCCTCCCCATAGCTGATTTCACTGCCCGTGGGCAGGGGTGTGCACAATTGGCCCTGCCCCGGCACCTCCCCCAAACACACCAGCTTCTTCCCCGGGGATGGGGATGCCTCCCAGGCCCTTGACTGCCTGCAGAGGTGACGAGGGACTTGGAGCGACTCTGCTAGCCTGGCAGACGCTTGTAGACAAGGCCTGCCCTGGACTCGTTCCCAGGCCTTCTCCTCAGGTGCCCCACTCTTGAGTTTTTTAGGCTTCTCCAGGAATCCCTGGAGCACCATGGTGGGCGCTGCAGGGAATACCCCCCACCCCCACCCCCAACAGCGCGTGCTGTCACTCTCCCTCCCCACCACGCCCCTGCACTGTGGCACTCACTTGCAGGGAGCAGGGTGATCAGGGCAGCCGCCATCAGGCTCCAGGTAGCCGGCCCAGCCATAGTGCCAGCGTGGGGCTCACCTGGAGGCAGAGGGGCTTGGGTAAGAGCCTGGGCTTTGGCATCAGAGCTGACTGTAACTCTTGCTCTGCCACTGGGTGGTCGTGGCCCGGCTCCTGGACCTCGCTTTGTGACATGGGGCGACACCGGCGTGTCCCGCACAGGACTTTGAGAGGAAGACATGAAATGGTGCGGGTTAAAGGACACTGCCCAGTGTCCAGCGCTAAGTGCAGCCCCTGCCTCCAGACTGCCTTCCAGGAATAGCCTTCTGGCCCGTCCCTTCCTGAGTTCACTGTGCCCTGGTGCCCTCCCCAGAACGCACAGCCTGAAGCCAGGGTTCCTTCACAGGCAGTTCAAGCTGGAAGCTTCCTGGGGATAGAGAGGAAGGGAGCGGGGAGGGGGGAACACCAACACCAGATGACGACAGTATGGAGCTTGTCACTCCTGGGGGCTCGGGCCTCATGAGACCTTCTGAGTGATTGTGCAGCGCACTTCAGATTGTCTACCTGGAAGGGGATTTCTCCCTTGGGTGGGTGAGTGGGGGGAGGCCAGGAACCACCCACTGACTCCAGATGCTCTGGTTGGGGGGTGCGGCGGTGTGTGCTAGCTCCCTTCAGTTCTAGCAGGAGGCCCTGGGGTTCTCCCGGGAGTGATGAAGCAGGGTCTGGGAAGCTGGCTATGGTAGGAGGGCTGGGGGCAAAGGTGGGCCGTGAGTCAGTGGACGGGGCCCCCACAGGGCTCCCCTTCATCCCCACTTCTGGGTGCAGAGCCAGGTTGTGTGGCTCTGGGAGAGAGGGGAAGCGAGTAAAGGGGTGGCCGCTGGGGTGGGTAGCATCTAAGCCCTCACTTTTCCCTTTCCTGCCTCCAGGGGGGTGCGGGGAAGGAGCACCCAGGAAGGGCCTTCTTGCAGCTCCTGGTGGGCGGGCCGGGGGACCGCTGGGGACAAGCTTGAGCACAATGTTGCAGGGACGTCCACCTCCCTCCCAGACTCCAAGGGCCGGCTGAGCAGCAGTCATGCAAAGGGGATCTTTTGTCCCTTGCTTCCGAGCAGAGCTGACTAAGCACTCCCAGGACCCCCAAGGCTCTTCCCGCTTGAAGGCCTCCCCACAGTCACTGGGTCTGGCCCTCGGTGTTGCAGGGTCAGCAGAAAGGACAGCTGCCGGCCCCAGAATCACCGTTGTGCACCAGCAGCACCCAACCCCCCTCCCTCTGGCGCGGTCACAGGCTGGGACTCACAGCCAACTGCTGTCCCCTCGGCCCATGCCTTATGCATCGAGAAGCCTGGGTGGCCATCTGGAGCACCCTGTCTACCCGACAGTGGCTGGCAAGTCCTTCCTTCCCCGACGCCTGCTTCCAACGTGGGAAGGTCTAGACGCCTCTGGCTCTAGACTCTGGGACACATTTTGCAGCCCGCTTCAACGTTAGACCCACTCATGCCCCTCGAGGTATCACGTCCCCTCCATACTCTGCGGGGCCGGGCATCCTCCTCGTGGGACGCGGAGTGCTGGTGTGTTTGACATCTGACTGTGGTCCTCATATAAGTTCTACCCACCCTCCACCTGGGTCTCATCCTCGGGGCCAGGGGAGAGGGGGGACTTGATGGAAAGAATGGGGACTCTACCTGATCGGCAGGCCAGCTCCGTCCCGATTGGCTGGGGGACCCTGGAGAAGTTACTTGGTTTTTGGGTGTCTCAGTCTCCCCATCTGTGCAAAGGAATAAGAGGAGCAGGCATCACCAGGAAGGGAGATGACTCAGGCTGTGACAGAGGCTTCTGTCCTGTGACCAGTGCGGAGTAAACACCCAGTCTCTTAGAAGGCTGTTTTGGGGAACCACCAAGCGGATGCCCCCTCCTGGAGTCCAGTTCTATCTAACACCCCCACTCCTCTTCCTGGGCTGCCTGGTCACGGCCTGTTGGATGTCACCTGGTCTTTGGCTTTTCTGTGCTACACCGCCCAAAGAGCCTCTCCTTCCAGCCCCTGGGTTCCCCAGGATCGGGGCAAGTCACTTTTTTTTTCCCTTTTCTGCCCACCTCCCCCAAGCTTCCAGGTGCTCTGGACACTATGCTAGCTCACCAGCTCAAGTGGTCTGGGTCCTTTGTTTGCTTCCTGGGGTCACCATGTCCCACCCCTCCCCTCTCTGTTCTCCTTGCCTCCACTTCCATCATCTCCATCTCTCTCTCTCTCTCTCTCTCTCTCTCTCTCTCTCTCTCTCTCTCTCTCTCTCTCTCGGCTGAGAATAAACAGAGAAGGATGCCTTCCCAGATCTGTGATTCAAAGGGGCAAAGGGGGTGGGGAGCTGAAGAGAGACACCAAGGCAGATGGTATGTATTTAGCTGAAATCACAGGAGAGCCCCCCACATGATGGGAGATGAAGACAGAGACCAACGGAACCCTGGAGACAGATGGAGAGATACCGAGTGATGGAGGGAGAGAGAGAGAGACAGAGACGGAGGCTGAGAAGCTTTCTGGTACCCGAGAGAAGAGACAAAGGGCATCCTGAGAGACAAGGCGAGCGGGAGCTGCATAGAGAGACCCAGACAGTGAGAGGGGAGGACGGGGGAGGTAGACAGAGAGTCAGCTGAGGGGGAGAGACCGAGGCAAAGACCGGGACTTGAGCACATCCAGCCTCCAAAAGGCAGACGCAGAGGGAGGTCGGATCTGCGTGCCCCTGAGCCCAGCTCTGCTTCCATGGGCCCTCGCCAGCGTACTGGAACTTTTCCTGGTACATGCTCCCCCCACCCACGTCCTCCAAGGGTAGTGCACCCTGGGAAACTGTTTGAGGCTCTCGACCCCCAGGGACAAGCCCTGAAGGTGGGCTCCTGGTTCCCTGGTCCCCATCCAGCCCCCCCCGCTCGGGTCCCCCGGGGGGACCCCTACTCACGCTGCGGCTGTTGCCTGCGCAGCCCACCGGAGGGAGATGGACAGGTCTTCCTGGTCTCTCCCCCTCATCAGGGCAAGTTCCTGAAAACAGCCAGCCTGTCGTTAATGGCTGAGCCCTGACAGGCCCAGGGCTGAGGATTGCAACACCCTCCGGCCTCTCTCCCTCCCTCCCTCCCTCCCGCTAAGGGCACAGACAGTCCCTTCCTCCCAGAAAGGAGCCCCGGAGGGAAGCTAGTGGGGCCCAGGCAGCCTTCCTGTCTTGGGGGGTCTTAAAGGGGTTGGGGATGTGGCAACGATGTCCCCTTCCCCTCCTCCGGATATCCTGAGCCCCAAGCTTTGAGGTTGGGTTGGGCCTGGGCTCCAAACTGGCTGGGTGCCATGCCTATGTGCCCCTTCCCCGAGGGGGGCATCGCTTGAAGACGGGACCTGGGTTAGACGTTTCCCTCAACCCGAAACCCCTTCTCAGCAGCAACCTGGACCCCCGTGCCCACGGCACTGTGGAGCAAGCCCACCGGGTGACTGAGACGCGTCTGACTCCGTCTCTTCTTATGCCAAGCACGAGGCGTCCCATCAGGACACTGGGGGACAGGACAAGGTGGCGTCTTGTGGAGGTAGAGGGCTCTCACACATTCACTAAACATGAATGTAAACACCCCCTCCCCCTCCCTCAGGATTTTGCTACGTGGAGTGAAAAACAGCAAAACAAATGGGACGGAGGGGGACAGCCTCATGCCTGTCCCCATGGGGCTCTGTGACCCGCCTGGGGTGCTTGGCACATGATTTTCTGCCCTCCCTTCTGCAGAGGGCTCAGAGTGCCCACAGCACAGCGGCCCCGTGACAGGGTTTGTAGAGTGCCCACGGCGCACGATGCTTTTAGGACAAAGGGGCCTCCTTGGGCCGTAGCTCTGATTCAAGGCGAAAGGTTGGGTTGCCAACTCTAAGGTTGGCAGTTCGAAGCCCCTTGGCTGCTCTGAAGGAGAGTGATGTGGCCATCTGTTACTGTCAAGATGGACACCTTCTGAAACTACAGGGCAGCCTTGCGCTGGCCCTGCTAACTGCAAGGTCCATAGTTCAAGACCACCAGCCAATCTGAAGGAGACAGGTGGGGCTTTCTACTCCTGCAGGAAAAAATACAGACGTAGTCTCAGAACTCGCAAGGACAGTGCTACCTTGTCCCATCGGGTCTCTATAAGTCGGCACGACTCGATGCCCGTGAGCTTGGTTTGTAATTGTGGGGGGTGGCTTGGGGGAAATCCACAGGGAAAATCGGTTTTCCACTCCACAGTTGCTCTGTATTGTGTTTCGTGACATCGGTACCCCCCCTCACTGTGCCAGCATCCTTCCTGCTTCTGAGCTTGTTTGGGGGCACAGGTGGCCCCTTTGGTCTTGTGAGGTTGATGGCTCCTTGAGGGGCCCACCTCCCTGGTGTTAACGTTCACGTCGGTGGTCGGTCTGTCGTTTGGCCGAAAGCTGATCGTTGGGAGTGAGTTCATTTCCAGGCTTGAAAGGAGCTTAAGGACCCTAGACAGGCTCCCCTGGTCTCCCTGGGACCAGCTGTCAGGTTGTCTACTTTTCTCCTGAGGCTGCAAACTCCGCTTTCACTGCTGCCTCCTCGGCCTCGGTGTGGGGGCCCAGGGGATGGATGATCGTGAGTAACCGAAGCACTGGCTCTGACTCAAGGGGCCCCCGTACCAGGGGGTGAACACCTGCGTGGTCTGGGGCGTGCGTGAGCCCCCAGTGCGGTCACTGAGCGTCTCGAGTGCCTCCAGCCTCGGGCTCGTCTCCAGCAGCACGTGGCACTCTGCCTCCTCCTGTGATGTGGAAGGTTGTCACTGGCTCCTTTTCTTTTCGGGAAGCCCATTGCCATCTGCCCAGGGCTGGATCCTCTGCTGACACCTCTCACCCTGGCGGCCCTGCCGGTGTCTGCTGTGCCAGTGACGCAGCTTCCAGCACCATGGCCACAGCGAGGCACCCCAGAACGACAAAAGAACCGACAGGGTGGGTGCTCCATGCACACCCCTGGGGCTAGAGCAGCGGTTCTCAACCTGTGGGTCGAGACCCCTTTGGGCGTTGACTGACCCTTTCACAGGAGTCCCCCGATTCATAGCAGCAGCAAAATAACAGTGATGAAGTAGCAATGAAAATAATTTTATGTTGGGGGGGGTCACCATGACATGGGGGGCTGTATTAATGGGTGGCGGCATGAGGAAGCTTGAGAACCACTGGATTATAGCGTCCTGGAGAAGTTGTTCACTCTCTCCTGTCACAGGGCTAAAGGTTGAGTGAGGACTAGATGAGCTATTGGAAAGACAGTGCCTGGCACGAGGACCAGCACACAGTAGGAACTCAGTAAAATTGCTCCCTTTCTCCCTTCTGCCTCGTTCAATATTTCGGGGTGAGATTTTACCACATAATTTGTATGCCGCTGCCACTGCAAGCCTGCACTGGGAGGCGGCTGCCACCGGGACCGAAATGAGACCCCAGAAGGCACTCGGCAGGGATGGGGAGCACCCAGCCGGTGCGAGGCCCGGAGAATCGTCAACACCACTGGACATCACCTGCCTCACCACAGAGAGGCAGCTGCAGCCATCACGCTCCACACCGAGCTCATTGCCACGAGTCCATTCACAGCCACCCTGCACGGCACAGCAGACCTGCCCTGCGGGTGTCTGGGACTTCCATCCTTTTTTCTTTTCTTTCACTTATTGGGGGCTCGTACAACTCATCACCATCCATCCATGCATCCATTGTGTCAAGCACATTTGCTGCTGCGTTAGATAGGGTTCTCTAGAGAAACAAAACCAGGACACTAGTAATTCTCTTTATATATTTATATAGATAGAAGGATCTATATAAGATAAGAAATAAACCGTTAACTACACTATAAAGCAGTATAATGGCTTGGTGCAACTCACTTGTGTGAGACAGCTAGTAGACAGGCAGTCCTTGGAGTCTTGAGGGCCGCTGAGCAGTCCTCTGTAGAGCAATTCAGGCTATCCAGCTACCAGCAGCAAACAGCAGAGCAGGTCACCAACAGTCGCCAGATGACAGAGTCCAACAGTTCCCAGCTCAAGAGATGTGTATCCCAGGAGCGTGGCGAGGCAGGGCTTGAAGAAACCTCAATTCACAGCAACACAGTCCAGCGATTAGGTGTCCCATGGGAACTGTTGCTTGGAGGTCGAGGCACAGCACGAACAAGGCAGCTGGCTGGTCTGAAGATCCAAGAGCAAGAAAAGGGGAAGGGCAGGGCTCGCCAAGCCATTTCTATGTCCGCCTTCAATTGATCTCCTGTGTTCATTGGCCATGTTGTCCCAACAGACCTACCTGTCTTCTTTGGCCATGTTGGCACAACAAGCTTACCTATCACAGTTGCCATATCATTCTCAAAGCATTGTCTTTCTACTTCAGCCCTTGGTATCAGCTCATTTTTGCCCCCCCTTCTTCCCCCTTGATAATTTTTTTTGTGGGCATAACTGCACCCTTGATAATTTATCGATTATTATTATTCTGTCATGTCTTACACTGTCCGATGTTTCCCTTCACCCACTTTTCTGTTGTCCATCTCCCAGGGAGAGTGCTATATGTAGATCCTTGTGATCAGTTCCCCCTTTCTACCCCACCTTCCCCTTCCCCTCTTGGTGTCACTGCTCTCGTGGTTGGTCCTGAGGGGTTCATCCGTTTTGAACTCCCTGTGTTTCTAGCTCTTATCTGTACTCATGCACATGCTCTGGTCTAGCCGGATTTGTAAGGTAGAATTGGAGTCATGGTAGTGGGGAGTGGGGTGGGGAGAGGAGAAAGCATTAAAGATCTAGAGGAAAGTTGTATGTTTCAACGGTGCTACACTGCACCCTGACTAGCTTGTCTCCTCCTGCCATCCTTCAATAAGGGGATGTCCAGTTTCCTACAGATGGGTTTTGGGTCTCCACTTCACAATCCCCCTCATTCATGATATGATGTTTTGTTTTTTGATGCCTGATACCTGATCCTGTCGATACCTCGTGGTCACACAGGCTGGTGTGTTCCTTCCATGTGGGCTTTGTTGCTTTTCAGGTAGATGGTCGCTTGTTTACCTTCAAACCTTTAAGACCCCAGATGCTACATCTTTTGATAGCTGGGCACCATCAGCTTTCTTCACCACATTTGCTTATGCACCCATTTGTCTTCAGTAATTGTGTCGGGATGGTGAATGTTATGAAATACAAGTTCTTAGAAAAAAGTTCTTGTGTTGAGAGGTATTTGAGTAGAGGCCCAATGTCCATTTGCTATCTTAATACTAAACCTATAAATATGTATATAAATCTATTTCCCTATTGTCAAATATAGGTATATTTATAGTGTACATGCCTGTATTTAGACCTCTATAAATGACCTTTGCCTCCTACTGCTTTCTTCCCTTTCCTTTCACTTTCCTCTTGTTCCACTATCATGCTCAGTCTTCATTTGGGTTTCAGTAATGTCTCTCGGTTACATTGCCTTGGTCATGCCCTACCAGGCCTGCTACACTCACCTTGCCATTAATTTTAGATCACTTGTTGTTCTTTTGTCCTTGGGTCTGTTAACATCCCCTTTCTCCTCCTCCCCCTCCCCTTCTCCCATGTCCTTCTGTTTCCTCCTTCAGATTGTTTGTCCCACCTATCTTATGTAGATAGACATGCAGAAACAATAATAAGCACAAAAACAAGAAACAAAGCAACAAAAGAAAAGAAAACAGTAACAAAATGACAATAAAAGAAAAGCCTATACATAGTTCAAGGTCTGTTTTTTGACCTTTAGGAATGTTTTCTGGTCCCCCTTCTTCCCCCTCACGCCCCTCAAAGAATTCACTTCAGAGGACAACACTGAAGCTACAGCTCAGGGAGAGGGATACGTCTGCTCAGAGCACACAGCAGGCAAGAAAGGGGAGGGAGAGAGAGTGGAGCACATCCTAGCCCACCAAGCCCCAGGACAACATCCCTGCTCAGAGAGGACCATGGGGCCGTTCCCACCACGAGACACGACATCTCTCACTGACCCATAGCACTTGAGACAACAACTCTGGAGACAGAGTGTGGGAAGTGACCCAGATCTGACCCTGCCACACGCAGGCAAAACACAGCAAGGGCATGCAACAGCAGCAGGGAAGCAGAGCAAGGAAGTCCCAGGAAATACCAAAAATAGACTGTGGGGCCAGGGCACGGTGACCCATCTTTCCGGAAGCAGAAGTCTCTTGCTGTCTGTTTTTCCTCCCTAGTTGCTGCTAGGGGTTTCGAACTTCTGACCTTGTGGTTAGCGTGCAACACGTAACGGCTTCCCCACCACATTAGGGGCGCACTAATGAAATGTTCAAGCAAAACTGGCAGGCACGTTTTGAAGTTGGTAGTTTTGGGTGGCCCGCGGCAGCCTGCCCACACCTGCACGGTGGGGCGCCCAGCCTAGGCCCCGCAGGGGAGTCTGTGGGTGCTGAAAATACTTAAAAGGCTCAACCGCTAACCTACAGGTTCACGATGCAACTCCTCCCGCCCAGCAGCGGCTCCTGGGGAAGGACTTCAGAGAGATGGAGCGCTCTCAGGCGACCCGAGTGGGACTGCCGGCAGGGTAGCCCTGGTTGGTTTGTCCCCACCAGCCCCATGACTGTGGAGCCCTCAGGGCGTGCCAGAGGACGGGATTGCTGTCTCTTTAAATAAGAACCTTGAAATAATAATAATAATGATAAAATAATAACAGTCCAGAGAGGTAAAGAATAGGGCTGCGAGGGCTGGAATCCTGGTCTTGCCACTCGCGCACTGTGTGACTGCGGGCCTGATGCTTGGCCTCTCTGAGCCTCCCTTCATCATCTTTAAAATGGGGAATCAGATCTGTTCCCTGGGGAATCTGGGCCGCTATGGTTGCCAAGCTGGTGGTATGGGGCCAGGGCACTGTAAGTGTTCGGTACATGTTTACTGGGGAGCACCGTGAGGCAATGGGAGTCTCCTTTTCACCCCCACCCCGGCTCGGCTCGGCACCTGTGTCCGCTTTTCGAATACTTCCTCTGCCAGCCTCCTACCCTCAGGCCCCTCCTCCTCCAGGGAGGGGACAGCGGGCTGGGAACCCCAGTTCTGAAATCCCTGGGGAGGGTGCCCCATTCTGGCTGTTTCTGTTTCTGTTCCTGCCCGTCCTGTGACCGACGGGACGGGTCCAGGAGCGGGCGGTTCCTGGGGGGGCCAGGCCGGGGCTGGCCGGACCACCCTGGGGACGTGTCCGGAAGTGGAGGCCGCTCCTCGGCCGGGGCGCCTTTTGCTGGGATACTGCAGTCGGCTGAGATTGTGCAAACAGGTCGTTGTGCAAGCCCGCCCCGTGCGTGACCTCGGTGATGCAAACAGGTGTTTACGGGAGGCTCGCTTACAGAACAGCACCCGAGCTGTGGACTCGGGGCACGCAGACTCGGGGCGCGCAGGCGCCTCCGCCAGCGCCCCGCTCGGTCAGGTGCCCAGCCTGGGCCCCAGCGGCCGGCCGTGCAGAGCGCACTGTCAGCGCTGCCCTTGCTGGGCCAGGTGCCCGGAAAGGCCACCAGCCTTTCTCCATAAACGCTGCCCTCGTTGGCATACCCAAGGCGTTCAGTACGTATGGATTCCGTGCCAGTGGTCACCGCTGACCACAACTCGTCGTCCGGGGTCAGCAGCCCCCACGCTCACTGCCGCCCCGCTGGTCTCCACTCAGAGTGACCCTATAGGGCGGAGTAGAATCGCCCCCTTTCCAACCCTCCTCTTCCCAGGAATAAAAAGTCTCGTCTTTCTCACTCAGAGCGGCTGGTGGTTTCAAACTACAGACCTTGTGCTGAGCGTCACCCGCTAAACCACTGGGGGGGGGGGGTCCTTACCGGATAACAAGGTCCCTCCTCTCTAACCTCGGAGAAGCCTGGCCATGGAGGTCCAGAGAAGGAAAGGCGTCTGCCCCACGTCACAGCTGAGCTGGTTCTAACTCAGGCTTTCCCCGCCCCACGGTCCGAGCCCTGTTCCCCTCTGACCCCAGATCTCTGCCTCATCCTCTGGGTTGAGGGCCCCCCCACCCCCTGCCCCCGACACTTGAAGGGTGGGTTGACTTTGCGGGATGAGGGATGGAGATGCTGGACAAAGGGACCCCAGTGCAAGTCATGGAGGCTGGACTGGGAGGGGGGTGTGGGCCACGGAGGCAGTGAGAGGTGGAAGGAGGTGGCACTAGGACCCAGAGGCTGCCTTGTCCACCGAGCTGACTGGGGCTGGGTGACCTTGGGCAGTGCTCATAGATTCCCATCTTCTCCTCGACGCTGACTCCTGTGTGTCTCGCTTCCTTCTGAGGCTCCTCCTGGCGGATTTGAGCTACCAACCTTTGGGTTATGAGCTGAGCATTTCAATGGCTGGTGCCACCCAGGGACTCCTCTTGATATCGAGAGTCTAAATATGGCCCCAGCTGAGCTTGTCCATCACCATACCAGCCCAATGCCGACGTGTCGCTGCTGACGCACGGTGACCCAACAGAAGGAGTGGACCTGCCCCTGGGGGGTTCGGAGACTAACTCTGTGTGGGAGTAGAACCCCCTTCTTTCTCCCGTGGAGCCACTAGTGGTTTCCACCTGCTATCCGTACCCCATGAACCTGCTTCTCTGTCCTGGTGAATGGCATCCAGAGACCACGCCTCCCTGCCTTCCACATTTCCCCAGGGCCTCCTTCCTGGGGGAGGGCCGACTGCCTTTGCCTGGCTCCTGGCCACAGCCTCCCTCATTCCTGGGATACCACCCTTCCCGTACTCAGCTGCGGGCTTCTTCCCAAACACAGGCGCAACTGCAAATCATCTATTGGCACCTCGCTGCCCGCTTGGGAAAAGACCTCCGTCTTCTTCATGGTCTTTGACAGCCTTCAAGACCAGGTCCCCCACTCGTCCCTTGGTGGCGATGAGTTGCTCAGCAAGAGACGGGCGCTTCAGAGGCACTCATCAGATTATCTGATGGGCTACTTCCAAAAGAATTAGCCACGGACAACCCCAGGAGGCACATTCTACTGGGCTACCCAGGAGGTGGCCACCAGTCAGCAGCAACTCCATGTGACTGGGGGTGAGGGTGGAGGGGAACGCTCCTTCTCCCTGGGAGTGAATCTCTGATACACGCTTTCCCAGCCTCCTTCCCCACCACCAGCTGGATGCTTCGGCCATCCCATCGCCGACTGTGGAGGGCTGTGTTTGCTCCTGTTGATCTGGAGGCGTTGAAGACCCTTCCCTTTTTTCTGAAGAAACCTTTATGCCCCCTAGAGTGAATTCCCCCCGGGTTTCCCAGGCTTCCTTGGGTGTTCTGTGAAGGCTGGACACAGCTTGGAAAAGGTGGCGGTGCAAAGCCTACTGTACAATTTGGGGATTTGAGCCTTCAGAAGCCAGCAGACCTCTGTGAGAGGAAGACACCTACCAAAAGAGCCCGAGGAATCTCCTGAGCCCAGGGGCAGCCAGGGCAGGGCTCTCCTGCTCGCCCTCTGCTCAGGTTGGCAGGGTTTTCTGCTGTTGATGGGTGCCCCAAATGAGAAATGAATTAATGAAGACGTGATGGATGCTGTGTGCTGGCAGGTGACATGCAGGGCCCCTGGCTGTGTAGAGGCTGGGACAGTTGCCCAGCTGTCCTCTTGGGGGCTGCCTCCGGGGAAGAAGGCAGTATTCTGGCTTTGAGTGGGAAGAAAGCAGTCCCTCCCTCCCCCCCTTTCCTCCACTTGTGGTCTGCTGGCCAAGAGGGCCTTATCTCTGCTGGCCTGCCTCATTGTGGCTAGGGAGGGGTTGGTGGTGGCGAGGGAACACTAGAGGAATCAGAGGTTTAGGTGAGATAAAAGCTCAGATGCTTATCTTGGCTATGGGAGAACCCAGGCTTTCAGCTGCTCTTTGACTGCCAGACAAGACTGGGGACAGGCGGACCAGGAGAGAGCTCCCAGGCTAGACCAGCTTCTACCTTGATCATGGGCCTTGGGGGTTTTTGGGCAGGGAAAGCTGTACCCCTTTGTCCATGGGACTGATACCATCATCTCCAGCAGGCAGCTACTTTCTGTCCCCACAGTTCGGGAGTGAGGGCAGCGGATAGGAGAAGACAGTGTTTTCTTTCTGCAAATGTGACCAGGAACCATGGCCAGGAGAAGACGATGATCATTTGAGGTCAGAGGGAGGCAGAGGCAGGTCTAGCACTTCTGTGAGGTGGTCCTGGGGTTTCCTTGGCTTCTGGAGTGGCCTATCACGACCTAGAGAGGAAAGAGGGGCTCCCAGAAGTTGCCAGTCATTGCCCTTGCTTCCATGTCTTCTGCCCTTCCAGCCTGCACCCAGGGCTGTTCTAATGAGTGACCTAGACTGTTGGGCGTGGTTTGATGTATCATCTTTATCATCTCTATGACTCTTCAGGATGTTAGCTGTCTGGAATGCTCAGTTTGCTTAATATTTTATTTATCCCACCACCCCAAATCCCATTCCCCCCCTCTTCTTTTCATTCATTCTTTCACCTATCCAGCCACCTATCCACTTCCTCATTCATTTGTCCACCCACTCATCATTCATTCACCATCCAGACTCATGCACTCATTTATCCATCCACCCACTCATCCATGCTCCTACTCATCTATCCATCTGTCCACCTACTCATCCATAAACCTCTCACCCACCACCCCCAATCTTTCCACCCTGCCCATCCACTTATTTACCTATCTACCACCCATGCACTCACTCGTCCTTTCACCCACTGTGCTCCCCTTCACGCAGCAGTTAGTGTGCGTATTTGCTATCAACCAGACCCTGAACTTGGGCCAGAGGATAGCAGAGTTACAAAAAAGTCGGGCTCATGTCCATAACAGTACACATACCAAATTCTCCATGTCTTCTCAGAACCTCTGACTATCTCCTATCCTCAAGGACAAGGTGGCTTCACTCTACAGCCCTTCTGAATGGAAACAGCCTTCCCTCCCCACCCCCACCCCCCAGCTCCAGGGATGTCAGGAACCAGAAACTTGGCTGAGTTTCCTGTGCTCACTGGGTTGCATTCAGACATGAATTATAACCCTTACCCTGAGAATGATCTGCTCTTTTTTCCTCTTCATCGTCCTCCTACTGACCTCCAGTCACTCAGAGTCCTTCTCTGAACTTCAACATTTACTTCATCATCTTCCTCCCAGGCTATGTCCTGCCATCACCTGGGGAACCCAACCAGCCACATGGATGAAGCATGCACACTCTTGCCTGTCAATTCTGGGGCCAGCCTTTCCCAGGTTAGTCCGCACCCCTCCATGAGCTACTCCCCCTCTAATCTCTTGCATCTGGTCACGTCATTTTGAGCGTAGCCCTCCCTCTGTCTATTCTCACACCCTTGGTCCCCCAGTTCTTTCTCTTCTCCAGGCCGGGCTTCCCTGTTTGTTTGCCTCTCACCCTCTTCCTTTCACTTCTGCCCTGCGGTCAATAGCACCTCACCAATTAGTCTCTGACATGGGCCCCAGGTACTGACTCTTTTTTCTGCAGGATCAGGCCTATTCAGGAGTGGATCTGGTATGAGCACTATGAAGACCCTACCCTGGTAGAAGAGCAATCTGGGGTCTGTCCTGACTTGAATCTCTCCTGGACCCTCAAACCATCCTTTAGTCACTATCCTTGTCCTTGACCTCTAAACTCTCATTTGAGTGCTTTTCAGATACTTTAAGCCCCTTCCATGATCAGAAAATCAGAAGACATGGAGAGTGCCTGCCTCTAGCTATTGTATGTGTTGAGAACGGACCCACTCAATCCTGATTACAAAGAGGGAAAGGATGGGATAGAACTACAAAGTCATATGGAAACCTGACTTTCTGGATCTCGTAAGTCTGGGGAACACCTGAATCTAATACCTGGAAATAATCTTCAAACTTTGAACCAGAACTATCCCTAAAGTCACCATTCAAACTAACCATCAATTTAGTCCAATTAATAAAGAATGTTTACCTCAAGAATAGTGCTCTTATAAAGAATTATCTAATTATGGTGTTGGCAAAGAACACTGGAAGTACCATGGACTGCCCAAAGACAAATGATTCTGTCTTGGAAGAAGTACAGCCAGAATATTCCTTAGAGGCAAGGATGCCGAGACTTTGTCTCACATGCTTTGGACATGCTGTCAGGAGAGATCAGTCCCCAGAAAAGGGACTTGGTAAAATAGAAGGGCAGTGAGAAGGAGGAAGACCTTGGAAAGATGGGTTTGACCCCAGGGGCTGTGACAATGGGTTAAACAAGAACAATTGTGGGGGTGGCAGAGGACTGGGTGGTGTTTCCTCCTCCTGGTCCAGCAGCATCCTACAAGAACAATGTGGAATTATGTACTGGAGTGAACATGGACTAGTTAATCTAAAGCACAGATGAAAACTTTCAGGGGCAGAGAGTCTAAATTAATGGTGATGAAATAATCTGGGTAGAGAAAGAATGAGGATACAAAGTGAAGTATGCAACCAATGCCCTTGAATGGTGGGTGAATCTGGGTAGACTGGAGAAACAAATCCAGAGAAACTCATATGTATATAAGAGGGAGTTTTCTATAAAGGGTAAGTGTACATTAAGAAAGCATCCCAACCCAGTGCTGTCCAAGTCCTTAAGTCCAACATTGGCCCATATGCCCAATACCAAACTATGAAGTCCTCCTCAATTTCACAAAACACATGCAATGTCACCGACTGCAGGAGGACTGCTGAATCAGGGAGTGTATAAAGCATCTCAGCACTGGCAGGGGTCTCTAGCAGCACCCAGGGCTGCATCAGGATAGGCCCATGTAGCTTCTCCTCAGGGATGTCTCTCAGGAAGTGAGCCTTGTCAGCTGAAGGAGGGAACTGGCTAAGGCAGCTGCACTCTGGTCAGACCATCAGAGAGCAAGAGACCTGAGAACTAGAAAGGCGAGGTTCACCAAACCATTTATTTCTGTGCCCTTAAAATTAATCCTATATGTGTTTATTGGCCAGGTTGGCACGATAAACCTTAGCTATCTCGAACAGTTCCTGAACAAACTGTGAACAGATGTGGGTTTGCTTGTGCATGTTTGTGGTGCCGCTAAGGGGTTCTAATTCATAGCTACCCACTTGTACAATCGGATGACACACTCTGCACGATCTTCGTAGCTGTCCCAAATACTGGAGCCCATTGTTGCAGTCACTGGGTCAATCCAGCTTGCTGAGGGCCGGCCTCTCTTTTGCTGGCCCTCTCTCAATCATGATGCCTTTCTCCAGGGACTGGCCTTTCTGCCCACAGGTCCAAAATCTATATGAGATGAAGTCTTGCCACCCTTGCTTTAAAGGAACGTTCTAGCTGTACTTCTTTCAAGATAGATTTGTTTGATCTTCTGATAAGCCATGGTAATTTCAATATTCTTCACCAACACCATCATTCTTCTTTGATCTTGCTGGTTCGTCGTCTGACTTTCACATGCACGTGAGGCGATGGAAAATGCCCTGGCTTGGGTCAGGCGCACCTTCATCCTCAGGATGTTATAAAAGGAGTGAGCACTTTGAAGAGGGTTTCAGGAACGAATTTGCCCAGTGTAATAAGTCGTTCGATTTTTTGGCTTCTGCTTCTACGACATGGATTGTGGACACAAGTAAAATGAAATCCTTGACAACTTGGAGCTGTTCTCCCTTTTATCATAATGCTGTTTATTGGTATAATTGTGAAGGCTTTTGTTTTCTGAATGCTGGAGTGTAATCCACACTGAAGGCTGTAGTCTGACATCATCAATCTGGGCTTCAAGTCTTCTTCACTTTCAGTAAACAAAATAGCATGATTTGCCCATCACAGGTTCTGAAAAAGCCTTTCTCAAATTCTGATGCTACATTCTGTTTCGTACCACCCTGTTTCTCACATTATTTACTTAGCAGACAGATTGAATGACTATGATGAAAGTGTTACACCCGGACAGACACACTCTTTTCCTGATATGAAACGAGCATCCCTTTGCTCTGTTTGAACAACCTGCCTCTGACTTTGCACAGGCTCCTGTGAGCACCGTGAAGTATTCTGGAATTCTCAATCCAGGCAGTAGCTTGCTATGGTGCATACAGCCTTGGCATAGCTAATACAACACAAGGAAATATCATTCTGGTATTCTCTACTTTAAGCTCAAATCCATCTCACACCAGCAATGCGACTTCTCAGTCTACAGACTCTTCTGGTGCTGGATTGGGTTTCTGGCAGCTTTCTGCGGATGTGCTGCTAAAACCATTTGCTGAAGAATGATCTTCAGCAATATTTTACTTGCTGTGATAATAATGACACTGATAAATTTCGCATTCCGTTGGGCCATTTTTCTTTAGAATGGGCATGGATAATGGATCTTTTAATATTGGTTGTGGTGGCTCTTTTCCAAATTTCTTAATCTAGATTAGTGAGTGCTTCCAGTGCCACTACATTGATTATTTGAAAGAACTCAGTGGCATGCCATCAATTCGTGGATTCTTATTTTTCATGAATATCTTTCATGCAGCTTGGACTTTTTCCTTCAATATCATTGATTCTTATTTATAATCCTTGGATCACACAGACTGGTGTGCTTCTTTTGTGTGAACTTAGTTTTGTGTCGTACTTAGATGGCTACTTGTTTTAAGACAAGCCTTTATTTAAGACCCAAGGTACTATTTTTTTCTCTGTTGGGTGGCCATCATTTGATTTTGTCATCACACTTTGCTATAGCACCCATATCATCATCATCTTCTTCTTCTTCTTTAAAATAAATCATTTTATTGGGGGCTCTTACAGCTCTTATAACAACCCACATATCCATTGTATCAAGCATATTTGTATGTATATTACCATCCTTATTTTCAAAACATTTCTTTCAAAACTTGAGCCCTTGGTATCAGCTTCTCTTCTTTTTCTCCCTCCTCCCCTCCTTGTGACCCCTTGATAAATTATGAATTATTATTATTTATATTTCTTACATCACCCATGTTTCTGTTGTTCGTACCCCTCAAGGCTGGTGGTGGTTATACATTGATCATTGTGATTGGTTCCTCCTTCCTCCCCCTTCTTCTCCCACCTTCCCTCTACCCTCGTGGTATCACTATTCCTATTACTGTTGGGGGGTTTATCCGTCCTGGATTTCGTGTGTTGAGAGCTCTTATCTGTACCAGTGTGCATGGTCTGGTCTCGCTGGATTTGTGAGCTAGAACTGGGGTCATGAAAGTGGGAGTGAGGTGGGACGGGGGGAGCATTAAAGAACTACAGGAGTGTTGTGTGTTTCATTGGTGCTATTCTGCATCTTGGACGACTGATCCCTTCTTTGTGACCCTTCTGTGAGTGGATGTCCAATTGTCTACAGATGGGCTTTTGGTCTCCATTCCGACCCCTCTGTTTGCATTGATATGATTGCTTATTTTGGGTCTTCTGATGCCAAATACTTGATCCTGTTGATACCTTGTGGTCACACAGGATGGTGTGCTTCTTCCAGGTGGGCTTTGTTGCTTCCTCGTTAGATGGCCGTTTGTTTAACCTCAAGGCTTTAAAACCTCAGATGCTTTATCTTCTAATTGCTGGGCACCTTCAGTTTTCTTTGCCACATTTGATTATGCACCCATTTTGTCTTCAGCAATTGTGTTGGGAAGGTGAGCATCGAGAATGCCAGGTTATTACAATAAAGTGAAAGTGTTCTGGCATGGAGGGATGATGAGTAGAGGCCCAATATCCGTCTGCTACCTTAATGCTTAACATGTAAGTATATGTACATAGATCAATATTACTATTGTTATATATTAATATACTTACATATGTACATGCTTATGTTTATATTTCTATGAATGTCTTTTGCCTCCTAGTTCTTTCCTCTATTTCCTTTTACTTTCCTTCTTTCCCACTATCATGTTAGTCCTTCATTCATCTCTCAGTAATCCCTCTCGGCTACATTGCACTCGATCAACCCCCACCCAGGTGTTCTACACCCACCTCATCATTGATTTTAGGTTTCTTGTTGTTCCCTTGTCCCTGGGTTGGTTGCTCCCATTGTTTTCTCTGAGGGTTGTTTATCTTGCCCTTTTTATATAGCCAGTCATGGAAAGAATAAAAAGAACAAAATAAAGAAAGAAAAAAATGGAAGGCAGGGAGGAAGGAAGGAAGGAAGAAAGAGGTCTCTGCTGATCCTTATGTATGTTTTCTAATCGAGTCTGATAAGGCGCCAAGCTCTGAAGTCTATTTTCAAGATTCCTTGAGGACTTCGTTGCTTTGCCCCCCTTGCTGCTCATTGTGCTTCCTCTGTGTTTCTCCCTGGTGTGAGTGTGAGTGTGTGTGTGAGTGTGTGTATGTGTGTGTGTAGGTGTCACACTGGGCACACAATTCCTGCACCGTGTCTCTAGTGCTGTCCCCTGCAGCTCTGTGGGTCAGTGAGGGGGCATCATGTCTCAGGTGCTCCCTGCACCTTGGTGCTCTGTCCTTGGGGCTTGGCTGGCCAGGATGCAGTCCACTCTCTTTCTTTCTCTTTCCCTTGGTCTGCTCCCATGGGGTTTGGGCCGAACCGCCGCTCTCCATGGGCTGTATCTTCAGTGCTGTCCTCTGGAGTGCAATCTTGGGAGCACCCTTATCTTGAGCGATCTCTCTAGATGGGCGAGTAGGGAGTGGGGCCATGTCATAAGAAATAAGAGTTCTTAAATGAGGGCCATTATTGAGTGTGAGTCCGAATCTATAAATCTGTGGTTTATATTTGTCCCTGGTTCATTTTAAAGATATCATTATCATTTTACTGGAGAACATTATAAATCATCCCCATTCGTTTAGCCAGTGAGTTTAGAATTTAAGACCCTGTTGAGAAGAGGAAATTACACATGCGTAGCCTAGCTTTTTAGACCACGATAAATGAATTGCTAACTTGTACTATTGGTTGGATACTATTTTCACAAACAATGAGACGGGGGTGGGAGAGCACTCATTCACCATGGCAGAAAGAAGCTGGCCTGCTACACTAACATATGTGATAAAAAAGCACAGAAAGGATGAGAATGGTAAATCTGTGGTAGTCCTGGGCCAGCATAGATCTGGCACCTTCAAAGACAGAGATCTGAATCAAAGTCCAACAACCACCAGTTCCCTCACCTTGGGCTAGTACTGATCTGCTTCTTCTCACACTCTGGGGGTTGGGTGTTATCTCTGAGGGAGTATTCCAGCTCCTTACATTTACTGCAGGTGAGCTTCAGGTAAAGCCCAGTTTGTCGAGTGGGGTTTTCAAATTGGACCCTGCTGGTGTGGCCTGTGAAAGGTGTACCTTGAAGGGGCAGCGTCTCACGTCCTAGTTGTTAATAGCACACGGCCCGAGTCACCAAGATCTTAAAATAAGCAGCTGTGAAAGGGAGACATCCGCTGAAGGCACGAGGGAGCAGCACACCAGACTGTGTGATCCAAGAATGACAAATAAAAGCATCCAAGTTTAGAGGAGGAAAACAGTCACAGAGCTTAAATTTTGAGCACCCAGTTCACAGAAGGCTATGGACTACAGTGGAAGCCCGATATTCATTGGCAGGATCTCCAGTGAATTCCCCGGACCCTAATCCAGGGATGTGAATAGCCTTGCTATCAGACAGAAAGCACTGGAAAACTGATGATGACTGATGCAGTGACATGAACATTTAACACCTTCTCATTGATCTTCCTTTTGACTCTTTAAAATTTTTTCCCAGTTTTTAATATTTTCTTTCTCTTTGAGGCTTTTTTCTGTTTTATTTTGCCATTGTCATTTTTTCTCTTGATTTTCTTTTGTGTGTATATATATATACACACACACACACACATATATATATATATTTCCCCCCTGTATATAAAATCCAGGATGGGTAAATCTATAGAGACAGTAATTTGATTCATCATTAATTAAAGATATGCCAAAGGAGCTTGGTGAGAAATGGAGAGCTAGCAATAACTACAAGAAGGAAGAAAATATTCTAAAATTGATTGTGGTGATGACTGCACAAATTTTGATGATTGAATTATTGAATTGCATGATATGTGAATTATATGCCTGTAAAATACCATTGATTCTTGATTGTATGCTATTTCTTAGAAATATTTCATTTTAGACCAATTCTTTTTGATAGAGTGACATTGTGTATTTCCTATATTTTCTTTGTGTGTGTGTATAAAAAATCGACGTTCACGTGTCTACATTCAAGAGCAAGTTCCGGATTACTTCTGACATCAATTTTGATCTTCCCTGTCTTTTTAATGTCCTTTTGCTTTCTTTATGTATCATGTGCTTGATGTTTCCCCATGGCTCATCAGAACCTCTGTCTTCAGTGTCCAATGCCTCAACTCTGTTTTTGAGACGTTCTCTACATTCAGGTGAGATAGTCTCAAGACATATTTTGGCTCTCATGGGCCTGTTAGAATTTTACTTGACCCCAACCTGAACTTGCCTATGAGCAATTAATGGTTTGTTCCATTGTCCTGTGTATTCCGTCTAGCAAGGCCCACGTGCACAGTCACTGTTAGTGTGGTTGAAAACGTGTATTTGCAATGAACAAGTGGATGGTTTTGCAAAAGTCTATCAGGTGATCTCTACCTTAATTATCGTCACCGAGGTCACATTTCCCAATGACAACTCCTCTTTCTTTGTTTCCAACCATTGCATTCCAATTGCCAATAATTATCAATACATCTTCATTGGGTGTTTGGTCAATTTCAGAAAAAGAAATTGGTAGAATTCTTCAATTTCTTCACCATTGGCTTTAGCGGCTCTAAATAGTTGGACTAACTGGACTTCCTTGTAGAGTTGTAGATATTATCCTACACAGACGGCATTGTACTTTGATACAGATTTCTTTTTTCTTTTTAGGGTGCCAGGACCCACGATCACCAGTAGCCCAGGTAACACAAATTATGCTTCTGAAATCCCTTGATGTCCATTCCGCACGCAGAGCAATAGAGATGCCTTACGTGTGCCACTCAATGACGAACCCCCCTTTTTTGTCCACACAGATCTTGGCATGTTTCTTTTTGGCTATCAATAAGACACCACCCTTCTTGAATTTGTCATTCCCGACATGGTAACCCATCCAACTGTCCAATTAAAGATGACCGATAGCAGTGCGGTGCAGCGCCCTTGTGGCGTGAATATTGGTTTCTGCGTTCTGTTTAACCTTGGGGAGCCCCGGAGGCCCGCTGGATACGAGTTGGGTTTCCCACTCCGTGAGAGGAAGACGAGGTGTTCTATTCTCATAACGAACTACTATCTCAGAAGCACACAGAGAGAGCTCTGCCCTGTGCTGTGATAGCGTGGCTATGCATCAGAATTGGCTCCCTGGCAGTGAGTTTGTCTTTGAGTTATGTAATTTTGATAGCTTCCAACTTTCTTAGATTGATGCTTTGTACACTACACATTCCATTTATTAATGGATGTTTCCTGTCCCCTGCCTAGTCAGTGGGTTTTCTAAAAACAAGGACATTTTCTTGTGTGATCACAATCACATCGTAGGTGATGACAAGCAGGACATTAACCTTGTTGCGATACTATGATCTACACATCTCATCGAGATTCCACCAACTTCCCCTGGATAAATATTTTAACATTCTACTGTAGATTTTTGTAACATTTAATAAGAATGCTTCACAATTACCAACGGGGGTCAAGAAGTGCTGTCTTGTGTGCCACATCCCGCTCCTGTCTATTTTTATAAATAAGTATTTGTTGGAGTACAGTCGTGTTCATTCAGTTATCTATCACCTGTGACTGCTCTTTGCACTTTTACAGCAGAGTTGAGTAGTCGTGATGGAGACCTTACTGCTCGAAAAGAATAAAACATTTATTATCTGCCTCTTTACAGAAAAATCTTGTTGACCTCTGCTGTAGAGCAGAACTGTTCAACATGGCTTTCTGTGATGATGGAAATGCTTTATATTACTTGTACTGTTTAAACAGATAGCTATTGAGCACTTGAAATGTGTCCACTGGAGCTGGGGCACTGAATTTTTAATGCAATTTACATTCAAATGAAAATAGCCACATGTGGCTAATAGCTACGGCGTTGGACAGCATCGTGGGTCTAGAACATCATCCACATCTTTTCACCCACTTCTTAAAGACTCCTTTATATTCCTTCACTCCATCTCCCCAGGCTCCAGGGGTAATAGCTATATTCAATTGTGTGGGTATCATTCTTTCTATTTATATAAAACAGTTACCGCCTATGTAGAGGGAGGCTTCAGGAAGTTTGTGGGAAAATGAAAAAAAAAAAAGAGAGAATGAACTATTTCCACAAACTTTGGAACCCCCTTCATGGACGTCTGTGAACCATAAGTCTATCATTTTGTTGGTCTGTTTTGAACATCATAAAATGCCGTGCTTTGCATGTAGCCTTCTGTATGTAGCTTTCATTCCACACTACACCCCTGCCATGTTACAATGGGGGACTGAGCTTATTCGTTTTCCTTGCTGTCTAACACTGAATTGCGTAACAATACCAAAAATTAGTCTATTCACTGCTCATGACCAGCTATTAGGGTGGGCTCTATGACCATTTTTACTCCTAGGAAAAGATCTTCTGGAACACTCTCGTACATCTTCCCTGTGTGTGTGTGTGTGTGTGTGTGTGTGAGTAGATCAAAAAGCTTGTGTAAAATGGAATTAAAAGCGAATGAAACTTGCCCGTGAACTTTTGGAAGTCTCCTTGTGCGGATGAGTTTCATGTGCCTCATCCCAATGGAGTCGATTCTGATCCCTAGGGACCTTAGAGAACAGAGTGTGGCACTGTCCCGGGGTTTCGGAGACTCCAGTTTTTTTTTTCTCCAAAAGTGTTATTTTATTGGTCAATGTGCTTTGGAAGGAGACAGGACATCAATTCTACTGCTTCTAACCCCCGAGGCAGAGCGGTACACAGGACAGGCACAGTGGCAAGTGGCCACAGGGACGGGACGGCTTTGTCCGCCTCTTACTCAGACCCAGTCATAGCCACAAGACTTGTCGTCCACCAGTTCCTCCCGCTTAAACCAGAGGCTGATTTCTTTCTCGGCCCTTTTGACCGAATCACTGTCATGAGTGATGCTCCTCCCACTTTGAATGCAGGAGTCCCCTCGGATGGTGCCTGGCTTAGAATCCGCTGGGTTGGTCTCTCCCAGCATCACCCGACCCGTCTTCACAACATTCAGCCCCTCCCAGACCATGGCCACTATGGGTCCCGAGTGCATGTCCTTCTCCCACCCTGGGAAGAAGGGGCGGTCTCTCAGGTCAAGACGGTGCTGCTTCAGGTGCTCCTCGGAGGCCTTCACGAACTTCCTGGCTACCAGGTAGAATCCCTTCTGCTCAAAGCGCTTGATGATGTCACCTCCCAAGGCGTGCTGCACGCCGTCTGGCTTAAAGGCGATGATGAAGGTGCTCTCTTTGTTGGCCATGGTGGACGGATCCGTGGGAATGAAGCAGAGTGAGCGAGATTCCAGCTCTTTATAGGAGTAGACAGCCTCATTTTCCTCCTGAGGAGGGGCTGGTGTTTTGAACTGCTGATCTCAAGGTTAGCACCCCAACATGCAATCCACTCTGCCACTAATGCATATTAAAAAAACATTTGACAGAGACCCCCATGATGCATTAACTCCTATAAATTGAAATGCATTCTGAAATGTGTACTGAGTAACCTGAAGAAGAAAAATTTAGATCTTCAGAATATTTATGAAAATTGCTGTGGAGTCTTAATTTCTGACACTCGAATTAATTACCCTCACACTTTCCATATATGTGTCTTTTGATTGTTCCTTTTTCATTTTCATTCTTCTTCAGCTGTATCCGGGGTTGGCAATATACAATTGGTAGTTTATGCATGGATTTCACAGTTGCCAGACCGAAAAAAAAACTTGGCTGCCATCTAACTCATAGATACCCCATAGGACAGAGAAGAACTGTCTCTCTGGGACTCTAAACCTGCAAATCTTAAAAAAGACACCAAAGTGGCTTTGAACCACTGGTCTTATGCATAACCAACTAGCCACCAGGACTCTGTATACAGCTTCCTTTGGAAATTCCTTAATACCTCATTCTTTTTCAAATATTTCTCTTTTTGCATGTATATAAAAAAGAACTTTATATAAAAGAGAAGTCGAATATTGAGAAAACATCTCAGCCCAAGTTCCTAAGTCCAATCTTGGTCCATATGTCCAATACCTATCTTAAAGTCCTCTTCAGACTCATGAAAAACATGCAATGATACTGAATACAGGAAGATCACAGGCCAGTGGGTGGAAGGTCTTGTGGATCCAGTAGCATGGAAGCATCTCAGTGCTGACAGGGGTGTCCACATGGCTCCTAAAACTCCAGCGGTCTGGCTCCAGCAACCTCTCTCCATGCGTCTTCTCCACAGGGAAGTCTCCTAGGGTGTGAGCCTGTGTCCTTCCTCCAGAAAGCTATTTATCTCCTTCGTGGCTCCACACGAGGTCAGCAGTCTGCAACCTGACTGATAGGCTAAACTCCACCCCTTTTTTCTTTTTTTAAAATGATTTTATTGGGGGCTCTTACAGCTCTTATAACATTCCATACATCATTTGTATCAAGCATATTTGCCATCTTCATTTCCAAATATTTTCTAGTTGAGCCCTTCGTATAAGCTCCTCCTTCCTCCTGTTTGTTTTTTTCCAATTAAAAATAAGTCATTTTAATGGGGATCAAATGTTTCTTACCTTTTTTGTCTTCTCCTGTAATCTGTGAGTCTGGATTCTTCTCATATTTAGAACCTGGATGATAAATTAATAGATCAGAATTACTCAATAGTTGAAAATGTAGTGGAACGCCAAACCTAAGAAACTAGAGCTGATGTGACCTCTCCAATGCAATTTTCAGCATCCGTGCCTCAAATAACCTCAGAAACAGGCCTCAAAACCAAGACACCAAGAACAAAACTTTTGGGGGAGGGTGTGTAATCAGAACATGGGATTTACAAAATATGAGCCTGGGATAAGTGGAAGTCATGAAGAAAGGCATGGAACAGGTTAAGATCAGTATCTTAGATATTACTGAGTTGAAATGGACGGGTGCCTTAGTGGGTTATGAGTTAGACTGCTAACCACAGTTTGAACTGCTGTTCAAAACCACCAGCCACTCATCAGAAGAAAGGTGAGGTCTTCTAGTTCTGTAAAAAGTTACAGTCTCAGAAACCCACAGCGGTAGTTCTACCTTGCCCTAGGAAGTCTCTCGGAGTGGGAATAGACTTGATGACAGTGAGGTTTTTGGTTTTCCTATGCCTGGACTGACTGATTGAAGAACGGTAAGACATTCATTGGCAAAAGAACACTTCCACATCTACCCTGAAGCCTAACATTGTCAGTGATAGGTAATGATAGAGATAGGATAAAGAACACCAGTTATTACGATTATTGTGCTTTTTCTTTTTTTGGCCACTCCACCAGGACTTATTATTGTTCTAATGCATGCACCAACCACTGACCCCAACGGGGAATAAACAGAAGATTTTTACTTACTTCTGCAATCTGAAATTGATCAAATGAAGATTGCATGATTCATTACTGGTGGTTGGAATGGTAAAGTTGGAAACAAAAAAGAACAGTGGTGGCTGGAAAATGCAACCTTCATGATGGAAGAAGTGCTGGAGGTAATACACAGGGATCAACTTCCCATAGACTACCATGGGAATGGACAACGGAGAAGCCCATTTTCCTATCAGAACAAGGCCCCAAACCAGAAGCCAAGTTCTGCCCTGGAGTCGAGGCCGACTCACGGCGATCCCAGTGGACAGGGTAGACCCGCTCTTGTGAGTTTCCAAGACTGCAAATCTTATTATTGTCCTAATAATAAGAGTCGACAGCCGGAGTCGACAGCCCCAGCTTCCTCCCAAGGAAAGGCTGGTGGCTTCACACTCCTCACCTTGCGAACAGCAGCCCGACACGTACACATGACCTGGAGGGGCCAATTGCTCACATGCAAGTTCAAGTTGAAGCCGGAGACGGTTCAAAGCAGTCCAAAAGAGACAAAGCACGGCCTTGAGGATGCCGTTGTTAGGTAGTGTCAAGGTAGCGCCAATCCATGGTGACCCCAGGGACTACAGAATGAAATGCTGCCCGGCCTAGTGTCACCCTCCCGAGTGTCATATTTGAACCTATTATTGCAGCTGCTGGGGCGAGCCATCCCCGTGAGGGTCTCTCTTTTTCTCAAGCATGGTGTCTTGCTCCAGGGAGCCGTCCCACTTGACAATGTTCGAAACACGAGTGTTCTATCTCCAAGGGCACTCTCTGCCTTTTCATCAAGGTGCTATAACAACGGTCCAACCACAGGAAATTATTTTCTTGATGTCTTGGATGTTGGGCCTGTTCCTGAGGTTATTTGGGGTGCTGATTCGGAAAGCTGCATTGGATAGACGGCATCAGCTCCGGTTTTTCAATATGCGGTTCCATTAGGTTTTCAGTTATACGGATTTAATAATTTATCAGCCTAGCTTTAAATCCGAGAACAATGTAGACCTACAAACGACAGGCTAACACAAAAAAGGTAAGAAATGTTTGAAAAAGAATGAGGTGTTAAGGGGCTTCAAAGGAAGCTGGGTAAGGGGGCTGAGCCCCGGTGGTGTAGTGGTTGTGCTCGGGACTGCGGACCACTGGGACAGAGGTTCAATTCCAGCAGTGGGGCTGGGCCTCCTACTCCCACCACCAGAGAGCAGTGATGCCCCCCCAAAAAATAATAAATAAAATAAAATAAAATAAAGCCAAAAAGGAGTCCAATTAAAAAAAAATAAAAGGAAGCTGGGTAAGGACCATGGTGGTTGGTTAGTCACCCACCTGTCACTCTGCAGCTTTTAAAAGATGTAAAGGTTTGGAAACCCAAGGGGATGGTTCTTCTCTGTCTTATGTAGTCACTATGAGTTGGAATTGATTAGACAGCAACCAGTTTTCCCTTTTGGTACCAGAGACTGTGCAATCGACTCAGAGACTATCAGCTGGATACTGCAAAGCCAGAACACAGCCAGAGGAGAGTCAAAAATGAAAAAGAAAATGGAAAAGGCCCATCTATGAGGACAATAGAGAGTGTCGGAATGAATTCCAAAACACATACTTGTCCTATACGGAAGGTTCTAGGCTCTCATGTGAACAGAACCTGGGTACACGGTGTAGTTTAAAGTTAGACAAGGTATACTGCCCACATCATCTGGGAAACAAGGTTGCATGCCGAAACAGGTAGCGTCAACCTTGCCTGCTCAGAATGGACAGAGCTTGAAGCAGTAACTGATGAAGACCAAAAGATACAGCCTTGAGTATGGATTTGCTGTGAACAGCATGGGAGGCCATACCTGATTCCTCCTTGGTGACCTTTCACTTGTCCCCCACCTTTTCTCTCTAAGGTGCTCTCACTCTCCTATACCAAGAAATGGCTTTGATGGAGGTGTGGTTTTTGTCTGTAAGCAGAGAAACAAAGGGTGGTGAATTAAGTCATATTCTCTAGTCTTTAGAGTCTAGAGATACATTCCCCCTTAAATCCTGCAACAGAGAACACTTTTGGGGGGGAGCATCACTGCCTCTGGTCATTATGGGAGCTACCCAGTGCCGCTCCTGAGAGCTGCCGCTGGACTTGAACCACCAAGCCCACGGGCTGCAGTTCTGCACTCAACCACTGACGCCACCGGGGCTCAGCCCCAGAGAACACTTTTACAGAATGGGATTATAACCAAAGGCATAGAGTCCAGAATTACAATACATCACACAAGCGATTTGGGCTAGAAGTGCCAGATTAATGGACTACATCAGGATGATATCTCAGCATAAAGAAAACAAAAATCCTTATGAGTGGATCAGTGAATAACTTCATGATAAACTGAGAAAATATTGGGATTGTTAAGGGTTTCCTTTTACTTAAATCCACATTGAATGCTCATGGAAGCAGCAGCCAAGAAATACAAATCTGCTGCCCAAACCTGGTAGAGGTCACTTGGAGGACAAGGGTGTAGTAAACCCTCACCAGGGTATTTTCAATGACCTCTCATGTAGGCAGGAGCTGGACTGGCAAGGATGATGGAAGAAGATACATGGAGACCCCTGTTGGCGCTGAGATGCTTACAATGCCACTGGATTCACAAGACTTACCACCCACTGGCCTGTGATCTTTCTGCATTCGGTGTCATTGCATGGGTTTTGTGAGTCTGAAGATTGGCATCAGACACATGAGTTAATATCAGACTTATGGACTTGATCTGGACCGGGCTGGGATGCTTTCTCAACATTCAATTGTTCTTATATATAAAGCTCTTTCCTGGGCTGAGCCCCAGTGGCATAGTGGTTGTGCGCGGGACTGCGGCCTACTGGGATGGAGGTTCGATTCCAGCTCCACGGAGCAAAGGCTGGGCCTCCTACTCCCACCACCTGAGGGCAGTGATGCCCCCCCCCAAAAAAAAAAAATAAAGCTCTTTCCTAAACACATGTGAATCTCCCTGTATTTGTTTCTCTAGTCTCCCCAAACTAACACAGATGGCCTTCAAAATTTTGTATAAAATTTCATCATCGCTTCATTTCATTTTCCCCCACAAATGTTTTCATGTTTCCTTGTTGTTTGTCTCTCTGTGTGTAGATATAGATGTGGTTGTTGGAGGTGTTAGGTGCCATCAAGTTGGTTACTACCCCTTGTGACCGTATGCAGAGCAGAAGGAAACACCGCCCAGTCTTACATCATCCTCACACTTCTTCCCAGGCTTGAGCCTGTTGTTGCAGTCACTGCATCACACCATCTCCTCGAGGATCTTCCTCTTTTTCGATGCCCCTCTACTTTACTAGACACGATGCCCTTCTTCAGAGACTGGTCTCTCCTGACACCATGTCCAACACATGCGAGCTGAAGTCACACCATCCTTGCCTCTAAGGCGCACGCTGGCAGTACTTCTTCCAAGACAGAGTGGCGTGTCCTTTTAGCAGTCCCTGGGACGTTCAGTACTCTTCTCTTGCACCACATTCAAATGAAATGATTCTCTTCTGGTCTTCCTTAGTCAATGTCAGCATGCTTATGACACAGTTGAAAATACTATGGCTTGGGTCAGGTGCACTTAGTCCTCAAAGTAACATCTTTGCTTTTCGAGACTCTAAAGAGGTCGTGTGCAGCAGATTTACCCAGCATAACACATCTTTTGATTGCTTCTTCCATGGGTATTGATTGTAATTCAAGCAAGATTCTATCTCTCTATCTATCTCTCTACCAAGCATCTTCTTCATAAGTTTTTTTAGAAAAAAATGTTGTACAAGTTGGATATATAATATTCACATAAAATTGTGCCATTTTGTTTTCTGAAGTGTTTATATCAACTGACATTTCCACTAGCTGTGTATAAAAGTCTCTGTTAATCCACCAGTCTTTGGTGTCAATCTTCCTCATTTT